>OOFG01048634.1:0-14267 GCA_900323295.1 Molva molva
TAGTTTTGTATTTGCTTTGATTACATAGTTTAAGTTGAGATTTACACTAAATACTTTATTTAACTACTACTGTATAAAAAAAATGCTGATGTTTAAAGTGTTTGCACAACAAATGTTATGGCACTTTCGTTCTATGGCAGTACATCTCAAATGAAAGTGCGCTATACACTACTTTTGAATTCATTAAGTCAAGTTCTAGGAATTGACAAACTGCACTGAAAGTGTTTTCTGGTTCTTTTTTGAGTGAGATTCTCCAAAGGAAATCCAGTATAAACATGGACTTTACAGACTAGTCCCCTGCACAGTAAATCCCAGCTGTGAACTTTTTTTTGTGCTTCACCTCACTCTAACAGGGACATTTGGTACTGAACATAGACTGGTTATGCTGCTCCTTGATAAAAGAAAAATGTTTCTGCTGTTACCTCAGAAATTGCCTGTTTTAATGTTATGATTGTGGCTCAGGATTTTGTTGGCATTTAACATTTAAAATACATTTAAAATAAAAGTGCGCTATACACTACTTTTGAATTCATTATTGGATTTTGCGTATAACAATGCGATTAATCGCAGGGAACTCATGCGATTAATCCGATTAAAACTTTTAATCATTGCCCAGCCCTAGTATAAAAGGAACCGTTGGAATGGATCTCTTTCGGTGGAAGCAAAGGGAACATAGACTTCTGTTGTGTGGTGTGCACCACAAAAACACGTCGTCCTAGTCCGGCCCAAAGAAGAATAAATGTCATTCCTTAAAGGGTCACTCAAATTTTATTTTATTTATTTTATTTCAAAGAACATCATCAGTCACATAAAATAGCACTGAACACAACAGCTTAGTAAACATTGATTGTTTATACATTTCTATTTTCCTATGCCAGTAGCAAAATATATTAATGAAAAGGTAATTATCAAAACGCTTTGTTCAGCTTTTCTGTTTTTATATATATATTTATGTTTTATTATGAGTAAAAAGCGTGCTGTAATACACAAAGTATCAGCTATAAACAGTTGTTTGTATCATAGAAAAGGTCCGCTCTGTATAGATAAGAACAAATATAATAAACACTTTGGCAATATGGTTCAGTTATTTTAGTGATCAGTGTTCAACTCCTAGTGGAAAGTACTGGGTTAAATTCCTAATATCCCTAGCCTACTTGTAGGCATAATTCCTGACCCCAACTTGCTGCTGATGTCTCAGTTTTCATTGCAATTCTCTATGGGTAAAAAAGTCTCCTAAATTACTGAAAAGTATGGGAACTCACTTCCATTTCAGGCCTTATACCAAAACTTACCACCCCTAACCCTACACTTAACCATTTCAAACTGTATGTGCTACCAACATCGTCAGCATACATCAACCGCTGCTGAAAGGACTTTTATTCCCCCAGACAACCACTAGAGATCGCTAGAACTTTAGCTTTAAAATAATCAATATGATAAACACTGTTGGCAGGTAAATACAATCTCTGTATTATAGACTTTTTATTTGTTAATTTAATACTCAACATGAATGCATTCAATATTTAATTAATCAAAGCAGTGAAAAGAGAACTCATTATTTGTATTATTGGTATTATCATAATTATTATTTATATTACTACTTGTATTAGGTATTGGGGTTTGTCTAATGGCCTGTAGAAGACAACGGGGAGCATCTTCAAACTTAAACATTATTTACCCAGACAAATAATATGCCCATGATTGATAAGAGCTTTAGTTGAAAGGCATTTTCAAAGCCCCGAACAACCAGTACCACGCAGCCTAGGGTGTTTATAAGCTCTATCATAAATTGAAGGCAAACTTACTATTCCCGCTTCTTCAATATTTGCTTTCCCTTCTGGTAAATGTACTGTATTGCATAACATATGTCAACTAACAGGTAACCTCTGATGAAAACTAACTGGTGGGCTCAAACAGAACGAGATAAAAAAAAAATACACAAAATAGACAAATAAGAGGCTTCTATAATATTTTCTTTATTGTGTTAAAGACATTACATTGTAAGCAAATTAATATTATTATTAAATCCCTATTACCGTGGATATCTTAGTCTAATAACATAAACAGATTTCATCAAAGATGTAATAAAAAATAAACATTTTCATATTTGTTATCATATAAACTTATAACTGAATCTCACACAATTAAGTGTATTGAAACACATTTGAATTCAGTCTGCCACTTAGGACAAACATTTTAGTGAATATTTAGTAGCAGTACTGGCAAACATTTACTTCAAACTTTCAATTGGAAAGAGCTTCCCTTTTAAACCCACACGTTTCCAGAAGAATGCATGCTGCATCTGCAATCTACATTATTGACCTTAGAGATTTTGTTGACTTTATTTTGGATAAATCATTGATAGGGAAATAGTATATAAGGGTGAGTGCAGACAGTCTTTCCACACCATTTATGCCAAACTACATATTCTTCCAATTTCATAGCCTCACTATGAAGGCTGGGAATGTTTTGCTGTTTAGCTTCTATGGCCTGTGTTTAACACTGACCTACTTTGGCCACGGAAAGTAAGTTTTATTCTCTTATTTTGTATATTTTTTGTAGTTAGTATTTCTAATGATTTAATGTTTTGCATCTCATTTGAATTCATATTACTGACCTGTGTCCTTTGCTATGACACCCTCATTTCCCATGATCTGGGATTAATAAAGTACAGTTATTATCGTGATGTTGAGAAATGTACCAGTACAAATCAATCATATCAGACAATAGTAGATGTATTAGACAATTATTAATTGTTAGTATCATAAATATATTTAGGGGGGTCCAGCTTCCTGAACCACTACCAGTGGATTGTCTCTATAGCAGGTGGTCGGCGTGGACTCTGTGCAATCCTTGCACAAATGAGAGGGTGAGTCTATTGAAGCTGTTGCATGGTGCCAATTCAATGCATTGCTATTGCTAGGGTGTTCCACTGTAACTGTCTAACTGCTTACAGAAAAAAGAGAAGAAGAGCAGACTTTTCATGACATTACTCGCCTGTGGAAGTGCTTTCGGCCAAGGACCAACCAAATAATTTGTGCAATAAAAAGTTGACATCCTTATATATAAAAAACATATATTTATTTATTTATATATTTGCATGAATGTTATTGTGGCCATCCCACAATGCACTGGGTCCCCCGCTGTGGCCGACTTTGGGTCATGACCCAGTTTGAAAACCACTGACCTAGACTGTATAAAATCATACTGAACTAGATTACAAACCAGTGTATAATTTACAACAACCTACATAATTTGTCACTTAGTCTCAATTAAGATGGTTTCTGGTATGTCTCTGAAATATGAGACATCCTGTAGAAACCTATGTCAGTATTGATTTTCCTGATACTAGACAGTGCTAGATGGAACAAATATTTACACATCCTTCCTGTGCTTTTGCATGTTTACTCTGGTCTGTCTGTCTGTTGTTCTGCCTACCTGTCTCTCTGCATTGCTCCACGTCTTTCAGCGGCGTTCTCGAGGCATCGAAGCGTTTGGCCAGTTTAAAGGCCAGCCGTGCCAAGAGTCGCTTAGTGAGAGCGAGGTGTGCGTCACGGAAGTCGCATGCGTACCAACGCCAACCACCGGCTGCCCTGCTGCAGATTTTCAGTGTGGCTCAGGTAACGGTTTGTAATTAAAATAATTAAATGCTTGTTCAGTATTAATCACACTAGGATGTCTCTCTCAAATCAAAACTTAAACGTCAACATTTCTTCCGCACCATCCTTGTAGGCCCAGCAACTGTCAAGTTAAGACAGGTGATTTGTAATTGAAAACACCTGCCACTAACTCACCTGTCATCTAATGGGGTTCCGATAGCCAAGCCCCCTCGCATCTGTCAGTCAGTCACCACCAAAATGCTATTAGGTCTTTCTCTCTTCCATGGCTTTCCCTCTCTCTACAGGCGCTTGTATAAAAAAGAGACTGGTATGCAATTATGATTTTGACTGTGAGGATCAAACGGACGAGGAAACTTGTGACAAAATGGCACGGAAACCTTGTGGTACAAGGACAGAGGATACCAACGACCATGGCAGGTCTGCCATGGGACAGGGGTAAGTTGTTTCAGCCATCTTGGATATGAACTTTACAAAAATATAAGACTTTGAAACAAAAGTGTCTGTGTTGGGAGAAAGTCATTGAGGGATGAATGACGGATATTTGGAAAGCATCTTTCTAGGACCCAACAAAAATATGAGCTATAATTAAATGGAAAAAATCTCTTGCTGTAATCTCTCAATCTCTATTCATTATTGGCAGACAATTTAATGGGAAAACATTAGACCAATTAAAGAGATAACATCCCCATAAGTGGCCTTTTAAAATGACTATTATTTACTATAGAGTCATTTTGTTTGTATCCAAACCGTCTTGACAATGCATTTTAGATACATGTCATTAATGAGCAGGTAGGGTTGAAGGGATGCCTACTAGAAGAGATGGCTACTAGCCGACATTGGGGTTGGAACCCAGAACCCTTCGGCTGGTACCCTAACCACTACTATCCTGCCTCCTTGTGTAGATTTTGATGTTTGTGTTTGGTACATGATATTTCTATCAAGAAACTAGCCAATGTTTCCATGCACCAGAATCAACATCTTGGGCTCAACTCCTCCAAAAAATGTGCTCTACAATGGCTATTTTAGTGGAGCCTGTCAGATAGGATCGGGTATCCGACTTCCCTGGAATGTTGCAGGGTTTAACTTCGAGGTTAGTAAATATTAAGGTTAATAGGCCAAAGTAAATACAAAAACAGAATGTGTGGGCATAACGTGGATGACATTACAATTAGAGTATATTTTTCAGACTCATTCAGAGAAAACAGTTTCAAGCGAAATCTATGAAAGCAGCCAACGCCTTGTTCATGAAGTTCTGGCTGGAATTGCTTACAGCCCCGGTGGACTGAGTTTCAAATCCAACCCTCTCTTTAAGACGTCCGTTGGAAATGAGACATTCGTGGAGTCCGCTCTGAAAGTACGTTTGAAAGAGGATTGAAGACCAATGATCTAAAAGAATGCGATTAGCTAACCTATACTACTTCTGTATACCTAGAGCAAGAAGTTTGTGAGGGTTCACGGCAAATTGCAGTCAGCCACCTACAGACTGAGACCCCGTGACCTCAGAGTGGCCGACAGTTTCGCTAAGGACATTGAATCTCTGCCCATCGAGTACGAGAAGGGCTCCTACTTTGACTTCCTCGAAGACTACGGAACGCATTACACCCGTCACGGAAAGCTTGGAGGGGAGTACGAGCTGATCTACGTTCTCAACGCCGACGAAATTGAGAAGAGTAGTAAGTCACTAAGTAGACGCTTAACACATTGACAATGTCAAGTAAGCACCAAATTCAAAAAATTAGCTACCTCTTCACTAGACATTGTGAAAACATGACAATGATTTCAACTTGGATGATAATGGCTTCAGGATGCTCACAATGAAACTTTTTAAGTCAGTCACGTGACGAGAGAAATGGGAGAGGGGGCGAGTGTTAAAAGTGCGGTGTGTAGGATTTGTGGCATCTAGCGGAACGGACTTGGCAGTAATGCTATTAATTGGAAAAGGAGGGGTGAGAGAGGGGGATTCAGTTTGTTGCAATCTGCAACCTCCGCTCTAGTTGCTACTACATTTTACACACTGGACCTTTAACAAACATGGTGATGCTAGGTGCGACATCTAGTGGTTGCATCTTAGGTAGTCCACCTTTGGGAAATTGTTGAATAATATATTTTTTTGTTAGTATTCATTTTAAAGGATTTGGTGTTATGTGCTTATATGACAGATTTTACAGATGCAAACCTTCTAGAATGTTTCAAAGACGTTGGCTTCAACCCTGGAGTTGGTGCAAAAGGAAATACCAAGACCAGTTCCTGTAACATATTTAACAAAGGTCTGCCTTTTTTCCCACTATTGTATTTAGGATGCAGGATAGTTAATTGGGGGCAGAACAGTGTCTGTTACTGTGTTTGACAGCGAACGGTTCTGCGTTTGAACCTCAATAATCTACCTGTAGGCATCCTTGGTTCTTAATGACCCCTACTTGCTCCCTAATGAATGACGGCGGCTTTGGATAAAAATATATGCTTAATGACTAGTAAAAAGTCTGTTTTTAATTTCAAATTAAATGGTAAACCTTACACGCTAACCAACCAGTCCTGAAACATTGCCCTTTGACCTCATACAGACAAGGATGTGGTGGATAAAGTCCTCATTTCAGTGAAAGGAGGCGATTCGGCTAGTGTTTCAGCCATGAAAGCGAAAATGAATACGGATCGACAGCTGGACGCTGAGACCTACCAGAACTGGGAGCGGTCAATCGCAAATTACCCTGGTCTGCTTTACAGTGAGGTACAACCACAACTAATGACTAGTTTTGATTTTCTTTTTCTTTACTTAAACAGGGGCAGGATAGTGTAGTAATGTTGGACTCCCAGCTGAAACGTAATGGGTTCATGTGTCCACAGCCTTTCCTGTAGGCATCTTTGGGCAAGATGCCTACAGGTAAGGCTGTGGACACATGAACCCTACCCTACTTAAGCCCTGCATGTGTTTTTAATTACCTGTTTCTGAATTCACTGCAAGTCACTTTGGATAAAGTGTCAACTAATAGTCACACATAATAATCATAACCCTTTTTCTGTTATCTTTAACACTCAACTATGAAAAATGCTTTGATATTGTTTTGTTTCAGCGCGAGCCGATCTATAATATAATTCCACTGGGTATGCCGGATGCTAACACCAGGATATTCAACATGAAGGGTGCGATAGCAGACTATGTGGCAGAGTACAATGTGTGCAAGTGTAAACCGTGCCACAACAATGGTACAGTTGTCCTTATAGACGGCCTGTGTAGCTGTTTTTGCACACTCGGTTACGAAGGCTTGGCCTGCCAGAACCATGAAGTCGATGAACGGCCCAGGAAGGGTAAGCTCCGGAAATTATTCCAAAATGCGACTTTAGCCATCGGATTTCTGTCCCACCCACTTGTCAATATATATATTTTTTTGTTGCGCAGAGCCACGCCCCAGTGTGCCGCACCCCACTGTGCGGCGTCCCCGTGTGCGGCCCCCCAGTGTGCCCAGCCCCACTGTACCCAGCCCCACTGTGCTACATGAGGGTAACTGGGCGTGTTGGTCCGGCTGGTCGACCTGCAGTGGTGAGGGACAACGAAGCAGAAGGCGAGCATGTAACGTGGAGGGTCTGCCACTTGGAGGCGCGTGTAGTGGAACGGACACCGAGGCTGATTGGTGTTGAGAAACTAAAACACAAAGGGCCATGCAGACATATTGGGGAGGGCAGGGCTCAAGCTAAAAAAGGGCCCCCCCTAATGCTGGGTACACACTAGAAGATTTTTCTAATTTACAAAACATGAGACCACACACCTAACGATAGATTAAGATACATTTAACTGTTTTGGTCATTTAGTGTGTGGAAGCAAACGATTTTGCCAACACAGCACACCACACACTAACCGATTCCATACCCAGCATAACCCATGCACTATACTCAGCACCATTACCACTTTGATGTTCCCAAAAAGCCACACACCACACAGGCCACCTCACCACAAGGGCCTGTTCATGCAGGATGTTGTATACATTGTCGAGAATCACATAACTGATGTGGAACTTTGGCTAATTATAGGAAAGCGCTGCTGACTCAGTAGTCAAATAAATGATTCAAAAATGTACCCAGAATTTGGGCCTTCAAACGGGCTTGTATTATTATTTAGCACTTTATTAAACGATGTATACCTTTTAATAAGCGGTTATTAAGCATTACAATTAGCGGTGAGAAAAACAAAGAATTTTCATAAACAACATTTACACCTATTGTAGCTTTTTTTGACACTGGAAAGTGCATTGAAAAAGAGACGAAATTACATTGCATAGGACTGCTGTAATGAAAAAGGGAAGCGCTACAATGCAAACATTGGCTAGTACTACACTGTTAAACATTGTGTTTTTTGGTTTGTAGGTTTCTCAGCTCTGGGTGAAACAAAATTGCGGGCTCCCCATTGTCATTAATTTATACGGAAACCAAGAGCTGCGATGGGTGGTGTATTTTTTTTGCCACTTTTGTCATGAAAAGTAGATAGTTCGTTATGTCGTGTACGATAAAATAGCTGGTTATTTTGTCATAGCCAACGTGGTTATGACTAGATTAATGACGTATTAATTAATTCTTTATCATGACAACACAGTTGGTTATGACGAGATAATGAGTTAATTATGCCAGGATCGCCACAAAACCACATTGCATATAACGAGTTATTATCTCAGGGGCACAAAATATTACAGCCACCCAATGCATCTCTCGGCTTTTTGTAGAGTTAAACCACAGACAACAAGACAACACCACAAACAGCTTATAGAGAATGTGAAGTTGCGTCACGCCGGGCGCTATCTTGTGAGACTGCAGTAGTATGTTCCTGCAATAGAGGAGGCTGCAGCTTCAAGTTGCGTCACGCCGTGGAATAACTTTTAAACTATATTAGTACTTGGACAGAAAGTAGTATTTAGATCTACCCCCCCCCAAAAAAATAGGGTAAATAAATGCACTTCGGAAACTGCAGCCTCCATTATTACCGGAACATACTGGTGTGAAACACTAGTATGACCACCAGACCAACATGGTGCGTTCACCAGTGTTTTAACACCGTGTGACGTCAACCTCACGTTCCCTTTTATAAAGAAATTGGACAACACCAAGATGTACTCTTAGTCTTGTTTAATGCGATTTGATCTCTTAATTACAGAATGTGTGCAAAAAAAAAAAATCATTCAGTGATGGTACCTGACCACCGAGACGTCTAGTGATATGAATGCATTGATTGGACCTATGCCCTCAATTTTCCAGTGAACTTATCCTCAGGTGCACGGTACTGCCTCAGGAGCGATGGGGCTCAACATCAAAGGGTCCGAAAAAGCTTAAAAGGAATGTGCTAATGGTGAACTTATATATTATACTAATAAAATGAAGATACATTTTCCATAGTTTGAAAAATTGAATTTAATGATAGTCCAAGCTGCAGACCAGCGAATCAGAAGTGTTGAAATTAATAAAATCAGGCCATTGTAATATATTTAGCTAATATACAACTAGGCAAATAAGCACGATTGATTTGCTTCAGAATACTTTAATTCTCATCGTAATTGAATGCCATGGGTGAGTTTTGAGAAATGTCCTTGACCTGAATGATGAAACAACGATTCACTCATTGGTAATACTGGATTTGTTTGCCTCAAATACAACACAAGGTGTATAGATGTAGGGCTGAGCCCGAATATTCGTTCGATAGGTAGATATTCAAATCAGTATTCAGATATTAGTTTTGTTTTGATGAAAAGTCAGCTTTAAGTCAGCAGTGTGGCAGCATTTTGGCTTCCCTGTGTTTACAAATGAAAATGGTGAGAAAATCACAGACAAGACAAAAACAGCGGGCAAATATTGTAAGAGGCTGATGACCTACACAAATAGCACAACCAACATGTTACACTGACAGCATGTCAACCGGCCCCATAGTCAGCTCAATTCGCCACCACCTGCGCGAAAATTGCCAAGAGGACAAACCACGCTGACATGCAGATTTGCAACTCCACTCACCCCAACCAGTGCATGGGCCAAGGAGATTACGAGGTGCATTAGTTCCTTCATGGCAGAAGATATGAAGCCATTTTCTGTGTATATAGTATAACGCTACGGTGGGTGTGGATGGTGAAGCTCCGTCTGAGCAGCGATGTATTTAATGTCCGCGTCCGAGTGAGGGTTAGGCTTCCCGGAAATCTAGTATAACGCTACCGTGTGTGGCGCATTTCGTATACAACATCGCTTATTAAAACGCTCATAAGTTACACAACGACGGTACTAAAAAAAGTATCATAAAGTTGGCGTGGGTCGTAACCATGGGATAACACGCCCCCCTCTTTCCTAAAACTCTCAGCCCAAAACGCATTTTTTTTTTAATCAGTGTTCGAATTCCAGCTGAAACATTGGGCTCACTGGCTCTTTAAGAAAAACATGTAAATTCCAAGCTGCACATGCAAGTCTTAGTTCATTTATTTGAAGAGATTTTATTTTCTATTTAGTTATTTTGATGTGGCATTTGTTTTAAAAATCCAATTATTTATTTTCTATTTATCTTTATTTAAGATAAAATACAATTTAAGTTGCACTTTTGATAAGGACGCATATGTTGTTTTGCACCGTTCATATAAATAAAGGAATATTTTTCAGTCAATTTGTCTGCAGTTCATTTTGTTAAAGAAAATCGTGAGAAAATCGTATAGTGAACTTAAAATCGTGAATCGTGTATCGCATCGTGAGTTGAGTATCGTTACATCCCTATTGTTTTGCGTTATAAAAATAACATTTGTTTTACCAATTGAACCACTTTAGAAAACAATCAGTTGAAATTATGTATTCGGGCCAGCCCTAATTAGATGTTTAAAATGCATTGTGAATGAAGACTCGTACTGGTTAAACATACACAATTAATAAATGCAACGTTTACTCAGAGCAAAATACTAGTGTGCTTCAGCATGGAGTAAAGAATCATTTCAAGTGTTGATTCAGTTCTTTTCCACATATGTACTTCTGCTTTCAGTCCAGCCCGCACACAATACAACTTCTCTCAAAGCCTCTTTCGATCGTGTACTACATTATGTATCATGTATATCTGCATTAAAATAAATAAGAGTGCTGTGCAAGAATGCAGTAAAAATATATTACGAAAATATTCTCACTTCATCAATCAATGTAAATATACCCCCCACCACCCACAAAAAAAATACAAATTCTGCTGAGAAATGTTTTTCCATTCCGTCATTCTCGCTTATCAAGTCCACTTGCACTTCTAGGCGTACACACACTTGTGCAGCTTGAGGTTGCGCTGGTCAGAGTACCTCTTACCGCATTTGTCGCAAATGTACTGCTTCCCGCCGGCGTGGACGTGGCGCTTGTGAGTCCGCAGGTGGCTGCCCTGGCTGAACGTCTTGCCGCAGATCTCACAGCTGTATGGCTTCTCGCCCGTGTGCACGCGCATGTGCAGCTTGAGGCTGTTGGCGTTGTTGAACCGCTTCTCGCAGAGGTGGCAGGGGAACGGCCGCTCCTCTGAGTGCGTGCGCCCGTGTGAGATCAGGCTGCTCTGCTGGCTGAAACTCTTGCCGCACTCCTTGCACTCAAACGGCCGCTCGCCCGTGTGTATCCGCTGGTGGATCTTCAGGTTCACGGACTGGCGGAAGGTCTTGCCGCACAGGTCGCAGCCGAACGGACGCAAGCCTGTGTGGATGCGCTGGTGGTTCTTGAGGTTGACGGCGTGGCGGAAGCTCTTGGCGCACTGTGCGCACTTGAAAGGCTTCTGTCCCGTGTGGATGAGCTGGTGGTTCTTGAGCGTGACCGAGCGCGTGAAGCCCTTGCCGCACAGCGAGCAGGTGAAAATCTTCTGGCCAGTGTGGATCTGCGCGTGGCGCGTCAGGTTCTGCGACAGGTTGAAGCTGCGGCCACACAGGGGGCAGCTGTACGGCCTCTGGCCCGTGTGGATGATGGAGTGGGTCTTGAGGTGTGCCTGCTTGCCGAAGCACTTGCCGCACTGTGGGCACTCGAAGGGCTTTTCGCCAGTGTGTGTGCGGATGTGGTCCTGGAGGCTCTGCTTGTGGGCGAAGCCCTTGGCGCAGATGACGCAGGTGAAGGGCCGCTCCCCTGTGTGGATGCGAGAGTGGGCCTTGAGGTTGCTCTGCGTGGAGAAGTTCTTGCCGCACTCTGTGCAGATGAAGCTCTTCCTGCCCGAGAAGGAGGAGGAGGAGGTCGGCCTGGAGCCCAGGGGGTCTGTCTGGTCTGCCTGCTGCAACTCGTCAGACTCCTTTTCTGCCTGCTCCTGTTCAGACTGTGGCCGCGTTAGGTCCATGGTCGGGGAGTCAGAGGTGGCCGTGGCGACAAAGGCCTCGGCTGCAGCTCCTTGGGGAAGGAAACAGGTCAGTTTTATTTAACTGACCTCACAGAGAAACGTGGAATCCAATACAAATATTTACACAGGCTTAAAGTTTGGCGAAAGACATTCAAGATGATAAAATCCGCTAACGGGTTGGGTCTTCAAAACAGGAGTACATAAAACCACTTCTTTTGAGATTATGATAGATTATTTGCGGGATAAGGGATAACAACACATGACTAGTTGTTAGAAAATTACGCTCAACGATGGCACCCAGGTCGATGGCGCCATGTTCATCTTTGATGCTGACGGCGAGGACAAACGGGGTCTCCGGCTGGTTTGCATCCTCGCTGAAGTGCACTGACTAAAGAGTAGAAATGGGTGTCAAAGTATTCCAATAGGCATGATTAGTCATGGTTACCAAAAACACAGAAGAGACAATGTAGATATTGTAACTGTGAAACTATTCTACGCTAGAGCAGCCCCATCATTAGGTATTATTTATATATTCTAGGTAGAATGCACATCTGATGTTCTACCTCACGGTTTTCAATGGGAAAGCGATGTTTGGTGTCACAGATGGGGCTAAAGTGAGAGGGGCAACTAAGATAATAATTTAAGGTTAAGGATATGTGTATTGGTCCTAAGCGATAACAGCAGTGTACCCATCAATGATATTTGGCTGCCGTTATTGAAAGGATTACCTGAATGCATTGGTCTTTCTCTGCAGTCTTTGCGCTTCCTCCATAAGAATGCTCTGCCTCTGTGTGTGGAAAAAGCAGCGGTGGAAATGTCTCAGATCAACAGTAAGAATGTAGTTTCACTTCAGATGAAATAGGACATTAGGACAGGGCTAAACGCAGGAGGGATAAGGAAGGGTTGTGTATTATTTTGTGTTTACAATTAGTATTTTACACAGTATTTACACAGTATTTACTAGAGCCCGACCAATATATCTGTTTGTCGATTTTATCGGCCGATATTGACCTATCACAGATATATCAGTATCGGCTTATATGTTTGCCGATATGCGCCGATATGAAAGAAATGGTGTCATCCCATATTTTGTCCCGTAGACCGCGCTAATGCAGAAAAAGAAGCTTGGGGTGATTTAGAAATTATGTGTCTAATGTCTGCAGCTCATGTAGCATGTGCGTATTCGGAGTCAAGCATGTCTTCACGACTCGTAGTCAAGCGGTGTCTTAATGACTGAGATAAACGGTGTCTTCACGGTAAGTTGCTAACTAGTTTGTGAAATACATACTGGAATCAATAAACAATGACCACCTCATTTTCCTTTTTACATATAAGGTTAACGTCCGACAACCATGTCACTTATGCTTGCTATGTCATCCAGCTATAGTTTGTCAGTAGGTACAGTCAGTATTAACATAGATTGAAAGGTAAGCATCAGAGCCTGTTTCTGCAGCAGATGACGGTGCAATGGTTGATTTAGTCTGTTGAGTGTTGATTTCACGTTGTTACCTCGTTTGTGTAACGCAATGCTGGATAGAAAATATATGTCCCCATCTTTTACTCTCCACGACTAGAGCTCATCATTAATGAGAAGCTCATTCATTTATAACGTTAAAATTCCTGTTTTCTGCTGGATATAAGTCACAGTAGCAGGCGCTGTTCATTTCTTGACTCTGCAGCAGCGAACCATGAGTTACTGTTCGTGACCATTAACGAGTGGCAGTAGTTTTACAAGTTTAACTACATTTCTCAGTTGTGAGGCATTAAAGTTGCCGTTTTCCGTATCAAATAGCTTTTCAGTAGCGACGCTCTTTCATTGGTCAAGTAGTTTGGTAGCGTCCACGCAAGCTACATTTTCCAAAGCATTGCAAACATGCAAATACTGCGATAAAGTGGCGAAACAGTATTTACCTACAGTGCATACGGAAAGTATTCACAGCGCTTCACTTTTTCCACATTTTGTTATGTTACAGCCTTATTCCAAAATGGATTCAATTTATTTTTGTCCTCAAAATTCTACACACAATACCCCATAATGACAACATGAAAAAATATTTTTTTAAATGTTTGCAAATTTATTAAAAATAAAAAACGAAAAAAATCACTTGTACATAAGTATTCACAGCCTTTGCGATCAAGCTCAAAATTGAGCTCAGGTGCATTCTGTTTCCACTGATCGTCCTTGAGATGTTTCTACAGCTTAATTGGAGTCCACCTGTGGTAAATTCAGTTGATTGGACATGATTTGGAAAGGCACACACCTGTCTATATAAGGTCCCACAGTTAACAGTGCATGTCAGACCACAAAACAAGCATGAAGTCAAAGGAATTGTCTGTAGACCTCCGAGACAGGATTGTCTCGA
>OOFG01048659.1:4219-16143 GCA_900323295.1 Molva molva
CACGTTTAATTACTCGTGCACGTGTTAAAAGTCATGTGGTCACCGTCCACCATCATGCAAACACAAAGCTGTGTTAGTGCACGTGGATTCACGTGCACGTGTTAAAAGTCATGTGGTCACCGTCCACCATCATGCAAACAAAAGCTGTGTTAGTGCACGTAGATTCACGTGCACGTGTAAGTAGTCATGTGGTCCCTGTCCATCACTCAAACACAGAGCTGTGCTAGTGCACGTGTAAGACTGACATACCATTCAGAGGATATCTAGCTTCAGTAACACCTGACATATTGAGTGAAGGGAGCCTGGGCGGGACTACAGATAGCGGCAGGCACACTCCAACTGGGTTATCATTGGTGGGAATTTGAAGCCCCACCCCCTCAGTGACGCAATCACAATTTCACATTGTGATTCGATTTGGATAACCACATTCACACAGTGAATGTCACAGTGAAGGTTCGATTTGGATGTGAGAGAAAGACAGAGATATATTTGATGTTTGAATATGTTTAACCTGCCTTGTTTTTTTAAATGCCTTTTCAATATGTGCATAACTCCTTGAAATAAGCTTAAAAGGGTAAATAAGATACAATTGTGTGTTATAAATAAAGATACTTGCCTAAAAATGTAAGCCTAAATTACATCACAAATATCTATATTTAAGTGTTTGTGGGTTTTGTTCAATATGTGACCCATGACCCAATAACACTAAAAAGAGCTAAAAAGCTTTAATCAAATCAAACGCCGGTGGTCCCTCATGATGCGTGTTCGACTCCCGCAGGCTCTGGGCTTCGACCCCAAGACGGATAACTACGTGCTGAACGCCATCGGGATCTTCGGCGGTTTCTACCTCCTCTTCTTCATGGAGAAGATCCTGAAGATGGCGCTGGGCATGGACCACGAGGTGAGTCCTGGAGGGCGCTGGGTTCGTGTGCGGCACTCTGTTTGTTTATTCATTTATAGGGAGGAAACACAGCTGACACACGTCAGGTTGTAGTTTCTGCTGCGGTTTTTATTGGTTCGTCCTGTGGCTTGTGTAACGGGCCCTGTGATTGGTGCACCTGCGGGGTCATGTGATGCACTTTTATGAATCTTAATGAAGCACTTAACAGTGGTTGTGTGATAAAACGTGATAAGATGCAAACAGCACATGATGGATTGCTGTACATGATACCCAGTGCACTGGGAAACAGGAAGATACCAGCTCTTAACTGGTATGGATTAAAAAATAAAAGTACATAAAACATTATTATCTCTCAAAGGTGTGACAGAATATTGCCAGTGACCTGACTCCCATTAGAAACATCACATAAAAACATAATGTCCGCTCACTCATTCAAATATAAAAACATAATGTCCGCTCACTCATTCAAATATAAAACACACAATATCCGCTCATTCACATAAAAACATAATGTCCGCTCACTCATTCAAATATAAAAACATAATGTCCGCTCACTCATTCAAATATAAAACACACAATATCCGCTCATTCACATAAAAATATAAAACACACAATATCCGCTCAATCTCATTAAATTATAAAAAACACGAGTTTAATTGGAATCAAATGCACAGTAAAACACAGGGGGGTTCTGGGAAATGGAACTCTTAGTTTTGGACGAAGGAAGGATAGAGTACTGACTGGGGAATTCGACTCCCAGCTGAAAGGTCCTGGGTTCGAGCCCCAGTGTCTGCAGTCTTACCTTGAGCAAGATGTCCCATAACCCCTACCGGCTCCTGAGTGACATGGATCTAAATTCACTGCAAGGCTCTTTGGATATGAAGGCCTCTGCTGATCTCAGCCTTGGCATTATGGACAATGTCCATAAATCTGTTGTTCATATGAGCAGATATCTAAACAGGTCATGGAAAACCTCCTGACTCCATCACTGATTTGCTCCTATTCTGCGGTGGTATCTCGATGATTAAGTAATACGCGGCAGTAGGACATTGAGATAAGGCATGATGTGATATTGAGGGCTAATGAATTGTGATTAACGGTAATAAACATGGCGGACCAACGCAGGGTGATGCTTCTGGTCCCAGAGTGGGGAGGTCTTCTGAGGTTTAAATACAACGCCGGAGAGCAGAGCATGATCCATTATTATCCACCACTTTGGGCAATCCCTTCAGGGGCAAAGTGGCTCAGGAGGTAGAGCGGGTTGCTGGTTTGATCCCCGGCTCCTCCTAGTCAATAGAGTTCTAGTAGAGTTAACTAGAGTTAATAGTTAGGTGTCCCTGAGCAAGACACCTAACCCTAAATGCTCCAGACGAGCTGCCATGGTTTGCACCGCCGTCGGCGTGTGAATGTGTGTGTGAATGTGTGTATGAATGTGTGTATGAATGTGTGTATGAATGTGTGTGTATATGTGTGTATGAGTGTATATGAATATTTGGCTGCATATGGGCAATAGTTGTAAAGCACTTTGAGTGCTAAAAAGCGCTATGTAAATGCAGTCCATTTACCATTAAAACAATCCACTTCATCAATACCAGTAACTGGTAGGGAAGTCAATTACTTGTCAATTACATTTACATAAATCATTTGATCTTGAATCAAGTAATAGATAGATAATAGACCAGTATAGATAAATAAATAACCCAGCATTAGCCCAGTATTCAAACCAAGCATTGTATCATTGTATAAGTGACCTGGTTAAGCTCCTCCCTGTACTACGGGACGGTGATCATGTGACCTGTACTACTGATCATGTGACCCCTCTCCTCCGGTGCAGCACGGCCACAGCCACTTCGCGGCCGGTGACCTGTCCCAGGACGGCAACCTGTCCCAGGACGGGGGGCTGCCCAACGGGGAGCTGGCGGAGAAGAGGGACTGCGTGATCCTGACCAGCATCAGCACCGTGGCCCTGGAGAAGACCGCCCAGACCCCGGACGGACACCTGGACACGCCCTCCCACCAGGTACCCCTAGGGTCCGCACCGCTGGGCTCGGGCCCCGGGGAGCCCCAGCCGGGGAACCAGACGAACTTGCGAGCTCGTGTTTCATTTGATCTGCAGATAAGGTCTGGCCTCGCTCCCATACGACATTTGTTCTGCCCGGTACGACATAGACCGACCAATCACAACGTTTATCTAACGTGAGGCGGGATAAATACGATGAAGGAGGAGCGCCGTAGAGGCATTTCAACAACAACAAAGATGGCTGCCGCTGCAGTAGAACGGTCTGTTATTTACGCTCTCGAGACAGTATTAAACCAACTGGACGGTATTTTTTCACTAAAAGAAGAACAGACGACTGCACTTAAAGCTTTTGTTGAGAAGAAAGATGTAATCTTTCCGTCGCTCAGTGCTGCGTCACCCGTTTCTTTGCTGTGATTGGTTGTAGGCCTGTCCAATTGCATCCAGAGGCATTTTTTGTCTGCGCCCGTTGGCGACGCCCTTTGGAAATCGAAAATGAACAGAGAGGTTCCAGACTAATCGCAGTTTGCAGTTCGTCTTGCGACGCTGGGCTGGGGCCCCGGAACACACGCTCCATCTTGGGGAGCAGGAAATCTTACAGGAGCGAAGGAAAGGCCTTTAGTTGTTTGAATGTTGAGTGACGAGTGTTAGAGGAAGTTGTGGGGCTGCAGGAAGTGAGGTCAGTACATATCGAGACCATTTATATCCAGATGTTTAAAAGTCTGAAAGTTAAGCTTATCTAAAGTATTGAACTTTGAGCGTTCCAACAAGACAATCAGCCTGCCAGCCAGGAGACAATCGGGATGCCACCCGGGATTTCAGTAGTGTAACGGGAGGATTTATCGAGAACCACACATTGAGAAGATTAGAGGGTTTATTACCCCTGTGAGCGGGCACTATCACCCCATTAGCGAGGGAATACAACCTTGAACCGACTGGGCGCTGGCAGGCTGCAGCCCTGTCCTTCAACAGGAAGCCGTCTTTCAGTCGCATTCTCGTCCTCAGTCTTGATAGCCGCTGACAACGATCCGTCTGATCGTACCGGACAGACCGATCACAGAGTTCAGAGGTCAGCGATTTACATTCGAAGCGAAACCAAAAGCGGCAGGGCAGAGAGCGCGAGTCGTATGTTGTTTATGTTTGTTTGCCAGGTAAGCCATTAATACCCAATCAGCTGTTATCAACGCCAGCAGATCGCTACATAAACAGCGTTAATGTTTAACGTCTCCGTGGTCACGCAGTCCTGCTCCGCGGGGGATCAATGTTCTAAACAAACACGACCCGTCGGTGTGTCCGCAGGCCCCCAGCGGACGAAACCAGAGCCCGGCCCCTCGCTCACACAAATGCTGGGATTGTCCTGGACGGGCCTGACACAAAGACCCCCTGTGTTGTGGGGCTGATAGTGGGGAGGGGAGGCAGCGGTCCTCCCTCGCACCTCCCTAGCATCGTTAGCTCCTGGCGTTTGTATCCACTGCCATCCAACAGATGGTTAGGGGGGAGGGAGAGTTAAGACTTACCATGGAAATACACTTATATTTAAGTAATCATGTATAATATATAATATACAAAAGTATTATGTCTGGAAATGTAAATCCCTGGTCAAAGAATCTTCAGCAGGTAGGATTGTGTCTATTTATTTTGATCACGTGCACATGTGTGTTCAGATTTACATGTGTTTATTTAGCACATGCTTCTGTTCAAGCCGGCTCAGATAGTGACTTCAGTAGGAGTGTAGGTCAGAAAACAACGTCATTGGGACAGATCGATAGGACGGACTTTCTATCGCGCATGTTTGGGGCATGTGGTTTTATTCTGAGCCACTAGATGGCGCCATATCCCAACAAATAAAATCCCTGGCTACCTCTGCTGTGTTTGTTTTAGGTTTATCATGAAGGTGACTTTACTCTGGGTTAAACCTATAGCACCGTGAAGACTGTATGATGCACCAGTCTCGCATGGCTGAATTTAATTGGTTGTCGAGTGTCTTTTTGCTTTTATGATTCTGCGCCTTGACCGCCAAAAGGAGTTCTCGCCACAAATTGAGTGACACCTGGCGATCTTTATAACGTGAAGATGGTGTGTCGCACAAACTACAACAAACTACGCCGTGAATCAACCAGAAGACGTGGCGGAAATACGACGCGCGCTCTTAAAATTTTGAGCGAGGTGGGCGTAACCCACGGCGACCGCTAGGGTGGGCAAGACAGGCGACGACCCAGAGACCCACAGAGTTCCTACCTCGGCTGTTTGACGCAGAAGTATCCACCAGCCTTGACACTTCCTCTCTCTCTCCCACCGAAACAGGAAGTGGCCGGGTCGGGCCTGGCGTGCCATTGGCTGCGCGGTCAGCGGATCTCCGACATCAAGACGCTGGCCTGGATGATAACGCTCAGCGACGCGCTGCACAACTTCATCGACGGCCTGGCCATCGGGGCGTCCTTCACCGTGTCCGTGCTGACCGGGTTCAGTACCTCCATCGCCATCGTCTGCGAGGAGTTCCCTCATGAGCTTGGTGAGTGGGGGGGGGGGCGCCCCATCGTGTGAAATCACCACCGGTGGGGTCACCACTGGTGACCACCACTGGTGACCCCACCGGTGGTGATCTCACACGATGAGTTAGAAATGGTTTGAGGTTAGGATGTTGGATTCAGGGTGGGTATGTTTTTGGTATAATGTTTGGGTTGAGGTGTTCGGTGAGCCTAGTTCACTTTACTTATTGCACAGTGTGGGAGTGTGTGTGGATGGTGGCTGGTTTAAGCAGCCTCACCTGGCCGAGTCTGATTGGACTCTGGAGCTGGGTGAGGCTGCACACCTGTTGTGCATTGAGTGATCAGTGTGCACAGGTTAAACCAGCCATTGCCACACACACTCAGGGAGATCTCCTGCATGGCAACATGGAGCACCAGGCCATGTATCATTATCTACAAACTACTACAATAAACCAGCTTTCAGCAGCACCGCCCTGCGTCCTTGTGTTTGGAGGATCCCAGTAAAAGTCACCTACGTTGAGTGTGGCAGCCGCCTAGGTGGCGTGTAGTAACAGACATTGCTACACACAGCTTTGTTGAATACTCGATTCTGATTGATCAATTAGGGCATTCAGCGGTCTGTTATTTCTGTATAGCAGGACGCTGCTTTGAATAACAGACCGTTGCTACGGAAGCTATTACGAATAATCTATCGGACTATTTGTTATAGCAAAAGCAATACAATTATTTTTAAATTGATAATATAATTTTGTTATATTTTGTGTTGAATTATTGATTCTTTAGTAAGTAGCTGCAGGATAATGTAGAGCGAGCCGGTCATTATCGCCAAGTAAACCCCTTCAAGGTGATTCAAGACCCTCATGCTTCGCGTCGTTGGAGCAGTACATTTTCCCTTACATATAATGTGAGGCAGGATAATGTCAAAGGTTCTGGGTTCGATCACCAATATCCTCAGCCTAACCTGCAGCGATCCTGGAGCAAGATGCCCTCACCACAACCTGCTCCTTAATGGCATTCATCTGCTGAATAGTAAAACTCAAACTACAGGATGACTTGTCAAAACACACACACCACCAGCTGGCTAGCGTCGCTCTATTTCTGTATAATAAAGACCGTAAGACACACTTCTGTGTGAATAAAATGTGTTACCACTTCAACGTTTCTCCTTATACCACTCTCTCTCCTCCGCAGGGGACTTTGTGATCCTGCTGAACTCCGGGATGTCCATCCCTCAGGCCATCTTCTTCAACCTGCTGTCCGCGATGTCCTGCTACGTGGGCCTGGCCTTCGGCATCCTGGTCGGCAGCAGCTTCGCCCCCAATGCCATCTTCGCCATCGCCGGCGGAATGTTCCTGTACATCGCCCTGGCTGACATGGTGAGTTCCTGCCTTACACTTCCTGTGTGTTCCTGCCTCTCTTCCTGTGGTTTCCTGCCTCACTTCCTGTTGGTTTCTGCTTCACCTCCTTTGGGTTCCGGCCTCTCTTCCTGTGGTTTTCTGCCTCAGCTCCTGTGGGTTCCTTCGCCACTTCCTGTGTGTTTCTGCCTCACTTCCTGCGGGTTTCTGCTTCACTTCCTGTGGCTTTCTGCTTCACTGCCTTTGGGTTCCTTCTTCACTTCCTGTGTGTTTCTGCCTCACTTCCTGCGGGTTTCTGCTTCACTTCCTGTGTGATTCTGCCTCACTTCCTGTGGGTTTCTGCTTTATTGCCTTTGGGTTCCTTCTTCACTTCCTGTGTGTTTCTGCCTCACTTCCTGTGGCTTATTTTAAGATTGTTTTTAGATACACACATTAATAAGGCATCTTGCTCAAGGGTGTCTACTACAGGTAGATTGCAAACATTGGGGTTCAAACCCAGAACCTTTCAACTAGCAGTCTAGCACCCTAACCATTATACTAGACTATCCTGCATCCTAAGCAGAAAAAATAAAGTCCAACAACTAACGCCTCAAGTTCCAGACAAATTTCCCTTCTGCGTATTTATTAACACAGAACAACAGCTCCCCTTGTCTTGGTGCCTCTGACAGAACAGATGACCCACGATGACAAACCTTTTTTCCCCCATTTTGTCTTTCAGTTCCCGGAGATGAACAGCATAATGGTGGCCCAAGAAAAGACTTCTACAAAAATGATCTTCTTCTTTATCCAGAACTTAGGGCTGCTCAGCGGATTTACAATAATACTGCTCATTACTTTGTTCGCTGGAGATATCAACCTGGGCTAGGCAAACCTGACCACCCAAACTGGGTGAGCAGACCTGGCAACCCAAACTGGAACATTTTAACAGAAGATTTGTAATGAGTTGCTTTCCTTTCTGCTCACAGTGAAGGTGGGCAGGAAGGTGAACGTAAAGATCTTGTTTTGTACAAACAGAACACAATGTTAAAATAAGAGATTTTACTTCTAACATTTTACTATCTTTGTAGCTGAAATCTTTCTCCACAAAAAAGGGAATATATTTGTAATCATGTTTTGTCTGGAATCAGGGCATTTTGTTTGAGCAAACAATAAATTATTTTTACAGTCTCTGAGTTGCGTAGAGGTGTTTTTTGGCACATCGATTTGGGTAGTATTTATTTATGGTTGATTTGAAAGGGACAGATACAGTGTACACAGATAAACTGAGAACCGCTATCCAATGCAAGTATCGTAGTGCTTATAGCGGATGCTAATTTGCACACCCATCCCTAGTGTGTGGGGTGACTACACACAACGCTTGTTGTGTCAACAGTGATGTTTAACCGGCTCAGTCGACATGAAACGGGAGTAGCTTCTGCTCTGACTGACCTAGCGTTCTCTCCAGTCTTTGTTATTTTCTCCTTTTTCTCATCATTTTATCATTGTGATTCAAATATGAATATGATCACCATATCATGAATAATTGCATCAAGTTTTTACAATGTTTGTTGTTCTTTGAAAAAATTATTTATTGTTCTTTATTTGATTCTCTTTTGAATTTTGAATGAAGACATGTCACAACAAAAACATGATGTATGAAACTCATCAGCTAAAATCTTGATCGATGCCATTTAATAATATCATGTCTGGGCTCAGCAATACGTGGAACAATTAATATTTGTTTTATTTATATAAAAAAAGAATATATATATGTAGAGAGAGAGGAAGACTTTGTAATAATATATTCTTATACATCTATGGAACTCTTGCATACATAAATACATTTGGAGTACAGTGCATAAACAGTTTAAATTAAGTCCAATAAATTAGTACCTACTATTTCGATTACTGTCCTTCGGGTGTAAATGTCACTTTTATATGTTCATGTTAAGTCGGCATTTAGCGTCCTAAATACAGAAACATCTATTGGATTAATATTTTTAGGCGTACCTGAACTACAAATTCCAAAATGCATTGCGTTCATTTTCGACCAATCACGCCTTCCCTCTCCAGGAGAGCCAATCAGCGACCAGTAGGTTCAGCAGTAGAGAACAAGTACGGAACTCTCTTCCGGATGTAGGTTCGATTTTGCTGTGCAAAGAAAAGCTGGTCTTTATCTGGAATTAGTTGTAAGTACCGTTATTAGTTCTCTCTTTTTGGCTTCTTCTCAAACGACTTAAAGAGAGTCTCAGACATATGACGTCTTTACTAGCCATCTTGAACAACATGTATGTTTATGATTGACACGTTGAATACAGTATTTAACGGAGGCGTGGGTTTACATGTGCATTTCTTATTATATTTGCGTAACTTCTGCTTTTCTTGAGGGTGTATTGGTCTATAGTCTTCACGGTGATTTCGTTCACCGTCGGCGGTAGTGAGCAGACAAGACATGGGGTCACCCAGGGTCGTACTCTCCCTGAAGGAGAACCACATCACTTCACCTGATATCGCAAATTAACTAATCCACTAACAATCAATTAGCCCCTTTTTCTAGTTCGAGGGCATCATGAAAAATGTTGGCATTACATATCACAGAGTATCTATGTATTGATTCAAGATGTAAATACGGTCGCTTCTATGTAGAGCTAGAAGCATGTCAGCTGTGTTGTTGCTATTTCCGAGCTTGCCATTTCAATTAGATGTAGTTATAAAAATAGACAGTTTTGAACGTTAGAAATGTTATGTATGACTAGTTTGGTTTGGTATTTTTTTTATTCTTATTATAGATTACTTCATACTTCCCTTTTTTTTTTATTGAGTGGCGCCATGCAACCTCAGCTTGGCGCTGTTATTAATTCAAACCTCAACACGACTGTTGTTTAAAAAGCTTTGGTGCGCTCGTGTACATGTATAGTTTGTAGTACATACGTGTACATATCAGGTAACCACCTGGTTTCAACATCGAGTCCTACTGTTGTATCACTAGCGGAGCGACCGCCACACCATGGACGCCGTTCGGATCCGAAAGTATCACCCCGAGGAAGACGAGGAGGCCGTGAAGGAGATCTTCACCATGGGCATGAGCGAGCAGGTGCCCTCTGTGTTCATGCACATCCTCAAACAGCCGCTGACGCAGATGGTGCTGATGTGCGTGTTCTGCGCCCTGCTGACCAGCTCAAAGTCCTTCCTGCTGCCCATCCTGACGGTCACTCTGCTGCTGGCTGGCATCCGGCAGCTGGCCTGTCACATGACCAAAAAGTACATCGACTCCTGCCTCCAGACGGACCTGGGCTGCATCGCCGACGCCTACCTGGCCAGCAAGGACACCTGCTTCTGGGTGGCGGAGAGCGAGGGCTGCGTGGTGGGCATGGTGGCGTGCCAGCCGGCCCACGAGGAGGGCCGCGTGCTGCCGGGGTGCGCGCAGCTGAAGCGCATGTCGGTCCGACGCTCGCACCGCCACATGGGCGTGGGCAAGGCGCTGTGCCGGACGGTGGTGGCGTTCGCTCGCGAGCGAGGCTTCCCCGTCCTGGTCCTCCGCACCTCGGTGCTGATGACGGACGCCCAGCACCTCTACCGGCACGTGGGCTTCAGCGAGACGCGGCAGATCCCCATCCCCACGTTCTTCTCCAAGATCCTCAACTACTGCCTGATCGAGTACCGGCTGGACGTGCAGCAGGACGACCAGAGAGACTAGATGTGAATCAAAGACTTCCGGATAGTATGCACACACACTTATGTACACGTACACGCACACTGCATTCATAGACGCACACACAAACTGGATTGATGGGACGAGGTAGAGTAAAGAACACGCCATTGGTCCCTCAGCATTGAAACCCTCAGGGTTAGCTGGCTGGTTGTGTTTGTCATAATTGCACATTGATTAACATTCATGAACGCGTGGTCCAACCCAAACCTGGTCTTGGTCAAGCAAGGCGTTTGTGGAAGCAGCGAGACCAACCCCTTTTAAGATGTCTTAATTTGTAACTAAATCTATTGTTAATTAGAAGTGACCGATTCATTAATATAGAGAAACGTTTTCTATAATTATTACCAATTATATTTATTTCTGTAAATTGTTTGAATCCCTCTTGAATGTTTTGTAAGTCATTGTTTGTGGTGACTGACCAAATTTAAATAAAGCTGTGTAACTGCATTTCATTCCTCTTCTTTGGCGTCCTAAACTGAGCCCAGAGAACCTCTTAAAGAGCCGGTGGGATGCGTTGGACTCCTGGTGTTCAGCGAGGCTCAGTGTAGCTCAAACTGTAGCTCTCTTGGTAGGCACCTGGTGTTCCTCAACCGTATCGCTCTCAACGCTGTTGAACTGAAGGACTTCTCCCTTCACTGTTCATCTGCTTCTATTGTGAGGCTGCCTGAATGTGCTCCTTTTGTTTTTTCTTCCTTTGGGAGAACTATAAAATACAGGTCTGATTTAAAAGATGAATTGACATTCTTGAGTTTTGTTAGCGTATTCTTATTTAATGTGTTGACATTCATCATCATATGAAATAAAAGTGCACTTCAAGTGCAAGAGTGCACTTGAACGTTTGGCAGGAAATGAATCAGTGTCTTTTCAAACTGAACCCAGTCATACTAAACCGAGTCGGTCCTGTTGAGACATGAGATGAAGAGCTGCTTCGGTCCGTTCTCTGCTTCTGCCCTGGGTCTGGCTCCTGGTCCCCACAGCCTTGGTTCTGCTAGTGATGCGTGTTCCTCTCTCCCAGCCAGGCCCCGCCAGTGAGGGCAGAACATGGACCGGGTTCGGATCCGAGAGTACCGCAGCGAGGACTACCACGTGGTGCGGGAGCTCTACACCGCGGGGTTCACCGAGAGAGCCAACAGCCTGTTCCTCCACGTGCTGACTCAGACCTGGGTCCGGCTCACCCTGCTCGCCTCCCTCCTGGGGGCCTTGGTCCTGTCCGGGTCCGTCCTGACGTCTCTGGTCTCCGCCGCCCTCCTCCTGTCCGGGACCCGGCTCGCCGTGGGCCTCCTCCTGGACCGGGGAGTCCGGCTGGGGCTCCGTGAGGACCTGCTGGACATCGGCTCCAGCTACATGACCCCGGGCCGCGTGGCGTGCTTCTGGGTGGCGGAGGACCCCGCGGGCCCCGTGGTGGTGGGAACCGTGGGGGTCCTGCCCTGCGTGACCCAGCCGGGGGCCTGGGAGCTGAAAAGGATCTCGG
>OOFG01048661.1:0-13423 GCA_900323295.1 Molva molva
GATGGTGGCAGCACTGAGGATACACTGGGTGGCATGGTGTGTGTGTGTGTATGTGTGTGTGTTGTGTGTGTGTGTGTGTATGTGTGTGTGTGTGTGTGTGTGTGTGTGTGTGTCTGTGTGTGTGTGTGTGTGTGCGTTTGTGTGTGTGTGTATGTGTGTGTGTGTGTGTGTGTGTGTGTGTGTGTGTGTGTTGTGAGGGATGAAAGGGATTAATCAGACCACAGAGAAAATGAGAGGAGAAGGGAGATGCAGAAATAGCAGAAGTGTGCTGTGTTGAACAAAAGTCCCTGGGGTAACCGGGGGCCATTTGGGTGGAAGGAAGGTGTCCTATAGATCATGAATCCCTGGTCAATGATGTCAATTGATTGAATCCTACAGGGCATTACAGTGCAGAGTGAACTGCATACGCTTGTGTGTGTGTGTGTGTTTGTGTGTGTGTGTGTGTGTGTGTGTGTGAGTGTGTGTGTGCCCGTGCAAAGCATGTGTGCGTGCGTTACATTGTGCTTGTGGACATGTGTGTGTGTGTGTGTTTGTATGTGTATGCATGCGCATGCATACACAAGAACCCTTTTATATAGTGAGTGCTAATACTGTGTGTTTGCGTGTGTGTGTATGTGTGTGTGTGTGTGTGTGTGTGTGTTTGCGTGTGTGTGTCCATGTGTGTGTTGAGGTGATGCCCTGTTATATAGTTACTGCAGTAAAGTGTTTGATAATTTGACTTGCGTGCATTGTGAAAATGCATGAGTCATCTGTGGATCCTTTTTGGTGTGCTTAGGGAAACAGATCCACAGAGAGTCACACTCCAGAGATAGAGAGAGGTAGAAGAGAGGCAAGAGAGAAGAGAGATAGAGAAGAGAATTGAATTGAATTGAAAAGAAGATAGAGAAGGAGAGAGAGATAAGAGAGTGACAGAGGAGATAATGCAGCAAATAGAGAGAGAGAGAGAAGAGAAGGTGAGAAGGAAAGAGAGAGACAGAGAGGAGGGAAGGCGAGAAGGAAAGAGAAAGAGAGAGGGAGAGAGGAGAGAAGTAGAGAAGGTGAGAAGGAAAGAGAGTGAGGACTGGTGGGGGTGGGATGAGAAGGCTCTTTGGATAAGGGTGATGATGAGGAGGGATGGGGGGGCAGAGCACTTGCTTCATCTGTGCCAATCCAGGCTGAGGGGGCTGAGTGTGTATGTGGGACATCCGTGTGGTCCAGAACCAAACGAGCAGGGAAAGTTTGGAGGAACCCAAAAATAGCTAACACACACATCCTCAAAAGACACATACACACACACACACACACACATAGACACACGCTAAGGACACAATGGTTTTAGTCATGCGTCCTCATTTGAAGTAGTGTGGAAGAAAAAGCCTGGGTGAGAGTGTTCTAGGAGGAGGCTGTGACTCTGTTAAAAAAAGGGAAAGCTTCAAAGGCGCTCCTTTGAATAATAAGACGATCCCACTGCTTTCTGATGAAACCGTTTCAGAACTGATTCTATATTTGTATTTATTTATTTATTTATTTAACAGGAACGGTGCAAATTGAGTACATACTGTAACCGTGCAAGAGTTACAGCCAAAGAGGCCAGTTTTCATCATTATTGTGTAATACCCGTGGCCATAGCCTTGACCTTTATATTTGTTGGGTTTTAACCTTTATGCTGCGACCCAACCGGGCCGTGGTTTTGACTACCAATCCTCTTGTACTCTCTTTTAGAGTAAAATATGTTTGGTTTTTAGCAACTAGATAATAAATAATGCCCATTATTGAACAACATTTCCACATTTGATGCACCATGAACATCAAATCAACACACCTTATTTTTACCGACTCAACAACCATGGTTTTTTACTTATGGTAAACAACAAAAGACAAGAAGATAAATGAAATCCACTGAAATCCAGATGGTTGCATCAGGGAGGTTGCCAAGCATTTCTAAATTAATTGCCCCCTGTCTAATTGTTCCTTATAACCTGTCCGATAAGACATTTTATACAGTCCATGACCTGTCATTAGCTTGACTGCTAACTACAGCTGCTAGCAGTGAAGAAACTCCAGCATCTTTGACAGGACAGGGAAATTGGGGACGGGGGGCTGCGCACTGCACCAAGTTAGGTAACACCAAAGAGGATGTTCATTCACGTGTTACTTTAATGAATACTTTTTTTTTCATCTCCTCCTCAAAATAAAACAAAACAAGTGGGGGACAGCAGATGTTGTCCACACTTTCAAATTCATGAGTCGTACTTCTGTTTGTGTGTGTGTGTGTGTGTGTGTGTGTGTGTGTGTGTGTGTGTGTTTATATCTGCACCCACTGAGTACTGTTGCCATTTTTAGCTTGTCTCTCCTGGAGGCAGAGCGCGCTGCATGGCTGAACAGAATAGAATATGCGCTGCCTTCCTCCTGACTATACAGATTTGTCAGGGATTTTTATAAATAGCTCAGCCAGCAGCAGCAGCAGCACTTGTATGTGCCATATACAGGAATAAGCCCAGAGCGGCCAGAGACATACCGATTCTGACAGCCTAATGGAGAGAGACATGTAGGGGAGGGAGGGAGAGAGAGAGAGAGAGAGAGACAGCCAGAGTGGGTGTATTTTAAGGTACGACTTAAGAAACGTGTGGAGGATCGGTTCTGTAGTTCTCTATTTGTGTTTTCCTATCATCAGTTCATGGTGTTTCATGTTGCCTCAAATAGCCTGCTCTGGTACACCTGGTGATAAAATTCACACCATTGTCTGATTTATTAATCCTTTCATAGTCTCCTAATGCGACTGCATTAAAAGGACTGCATTGAGTTATTTGGGCATTCATCATGTGGTTGCACACATGTCTTTCACAGCCTTATTGACCAGTGACTGTGAATTGGTGTTGTAACTGCAGTTATGTCACACAACAAATTAGTTATATAGCAGAAGAAGCACTGTCTGGAAGAAAGTCCCTGGTCTGATGTGTATTGCAGTGTTCACAATGACACAAACACAAATTGCACAATTCTTAATTATAAAGAAGCCTGCAACAGACGCACTCTGTGCACTCCCTACAAAATGTTCAGCATGAATTACCAATGCAATATTATTTAATTCCTCCATCTATATTCCATCCATCTATATTCCTGTTCTACCATCATCATCATCATCGTCGTCCTTCAAATACATACACTGGAGCCGCTGGAGGGCTGTGAGACTGCTATTTTAAAATAGACGACGCCCCCTCGCTTTAATTCATTTCATTAGAGATGTCAGAGCAATCAAAACAAATAATAGACTGTAGATGTCTAGAGGTTTTTGCTTTGTGCCAATCCACATATTTGCCTCCTGAAACATTTGCAAACACACACAAACACAAACGTTCATTCCACAGACACAAACACAACAACTTCCAATTAATGGCAGATGGAGGATACACGTTTTAAGAGTCCTGGCATTCACGTTGGATGATGAAGCTCACTGATTAGCATAAATTGGCATTGGTTTGAGAAATAAAGAGAACATTTCATCCAATGTTCCTAATTAGGGCTCCAAACATGAAAACAATCGAGTCTGTTTTGTCACGCTGGCCCGGATTGCCTGCTGGGATTAGGTGATGTTTGTCACCATTTGCAGAGAATAGAAAAAAGAAAAAAGCTCTTTTGGACAGAGGATGTAACAGCTGTTTGGATACAGGGGTGTTAAACCAGTGTTTATCAAAGTGGAGGCATCGGTCATTGATTGACCTATAAACGATACCAATAAAATGGTATTGTTCGATTTTTTATCGAGTAAAAAAGGTACTTGATCATTTGAGCTTGTTCGCTGTTTAAATGTGCAACTGATGAATGGATTATTATTCTAGCTGGCAAAAATGGACATACACAACAACATACAATGAAATAACCAAACCAATACTACCAAAAAACAAAAACAAAGGTTGTTCTACACCTGCATGCCACAAGTAGATGATAACATGGCACAAATCTGAATTTAGGGCTAATATTGATGAACATGGAGCAAATCACAAGTTCATTTTAACATGGATTTCAGTCATTACTCAACGTTTCCATTGATTCGCATGGTGAGAGGAAATAGTACCAGTGGGAGGTCAAATAAAAACTGTCTATTGATTTAATTGCAGATTCAGGACCATGAAGACCCGACTGGGCTGCCTGTCCCACAAGTCTGACTCATACAGCGACTTCTCCGAGTTCCTGCCGCCTGCTGAGATAACCGCTGCCAGGTGTCTGAAGTGAGTTATTTTTTGATACGTTGGTGTATAAAAAACATCACCATTAACCCACTCTTACAGATCGAATTTGAACACTGAGATTTAAAAGGAAAAGTGTTGAAAAAAAAAAAAGTGGCTAAGAGTTCTATTAAGGAGGGGGGGCATTTTATCACCATGATTACGACCCATGGCAACTTTGTGATATTTATTTTATACCGTCGTTGTCTATGAGCGTTATAATGAGTGAAGTTGTGTATGAATAAGTGTACGAGAAGCTAAACCCTCTCATCATAAACATTGAAATCAACTGCTGCCCAGACGGAGCTCCACACATCCACACACACTGTGGCGTTATATAATAAGTGTCTGAGAAGTTTAACTTTCTCTTGGACACGGCCATAAACATCAACGGCTGGCAAGATAGAGCTTCACACATCCGCACACACCTCGCTGCCGACATCCCTTTGTTGTGACGTCGAAGAGTATACTAAAAGGCACTTTGACATCACAAAAAGAACGCCACCTGCGTTCAGAACCGAGGGGAACATTCATAAACTGGATGGCAGAGATAGGCAAAAACTTAGTATTTTACTGCTGTTTTCTCTAAATTACAATCTTATTTTAGTAAGAATTACAAAATGGCATAATTTTCTATGTTGACGATCATATAAGACATAACCTTTTTTTTGGGTTCACTAACCCTTTAAAGAGAATTGTGTTGAATTGGCTAGTGCATGATTCCTTGGGTCCATCAAGCCATGGACTGATTGCTTTTATTCTATAGACATTAAGAAACTTACATTTGAAGAAAAGCATTAACTTGCAGGGAAAAATTACATAGTGGAGTTTTAAGTATACCGATATCTCCCAGTGTAGTATACGCAAATAAAACCCAGTTTTAAACAGTCCAAATTCTCTCCCCTGTACCACAGTATGGGAATCTAGCACCAACACTGACGTAAGCTAACTGAATGACTGAGGTCCCTCACAGCTCACATAGCCTGGAAAGCACAGTGAGAGAGTCGGGCTGGATACATGTATTCAATATCTTGGGAAGTAAATGGTGATGCTGGGGTGAGAGAACATACTAGTTCTCTAGTCCGTCCAAGCCAGTCAGTCATATCAGTATTTTTAGGGATTACATACATGAGGAACAAAGGGACAATGACGCTGGCCTACCATTGGTTTTAATGCAGCATACTGGCTCGTTTGTCTATAACTGATAATTTCCAATCCATATCAACATGTAAGATATGTGAGTTAACAATCCACATTGAGTGCTATCAGAAATGTAGGATATCTGTATTGATTTTATTAATTTTTTACCATTAATTCACACTTCAACAAAATATTTAAAGCAGACAGCTGGATAAAGACTACTATAGGAGGTCCACAGAACAAACAAGACAGTTCACCACAGCTGATTTTGAGATTAACATAATTAACTATTCCTTGTAGGTTTTACCAAAAACGTTTTAACAACCATACAAGTTTTCTTGGAAACGTTTTGATTCATTTTCTTATTCTACTCCTCTGTAAAGAACTATCTGTTGGGCGCACAGTAAGAACATAACCATACGTTCTCCCTTGCTGTCTGCATTACAGTAACTGTAGCAGCGGGGCTACACAATTTGTTCTCTTGTTTCCCAGCATGCATTATGTTCATACTTAGAGAGCTATTTTATTATGTTTTAGTGCCCTGTAAGTGTTATGCATGATTGTTCAGCGTTGCTAAATTATGGATAATTGTTCCTGTTTATGTTGTTGGAGTGTTTTGGGAAATTAAGCACTAAAACCATTATTGACATCGTTGTTTGGTTTGATGAGTCAAATGTTAATTTTCATTTTAAGGAAGTCTTTGTCTCAGTTTTGTTGACCAATAAAGAGACTGTGAACGTACCACTGCTTACTCCACCGATCACCCCAGTACTAACACTGGTAAATATTAATATTTTTAATGCAGCACTTCCAAACTCACACAGAATCTCTATCCAACAGAATTTCAACGGATGAGGTTGTCCAGTGGTCAGAATCTTTTGACCAACTCCTCTCTCACAAACGTAAGTGGACATATCTGATTGTTTATGATAACCCCCTCTACCAATGCATGAATCAACTATGTTGTGTTTGAAACACTCCTTTGAATGTGAATGAATTGCTTTAATGTACTATTTATTTACATTCCTTCAATTGTACAAGTTGAAACCACACACACATAAACACACACACACACATAGATTATCTCTCTCACAGACACACAGATTGTCTCTCTCTCCCTCACACGCACGCACGCACACATTCTCTCTCTCTCTCTCCCTCGCAAGCACGCACACACACACACACACACACACACTTACACGAAAGCTTGCCTCTATTATTATATTCTCGTACACAAGTTGAATTTGTGAATAACAATCACTGTGTTCACTGTGCTCTATTCAAACCACGGTCGGCAACACTTTTTTATCGTTTTATTGGGTCAAGTGCTCTCATTGAGAACCTTTATCAACCCACGGCCACCATGGGTTGATTATGTTCCCCGTGTAAGCCATTGACACATTGGTGAACCAAAGACAGCTTAATTGGACGTCTGTTGACTCAGTTACCTGATTTCAGTGTGTAGCATAACACAGCACTGGTAATGACATGGCCCGTGCTGAATGACCACATGTGTGTCAAGGACCCATATACCCTACATTTCTTTTCCATGCAGTTGTGTGCCATCCCATTACATAAGTGAGATTATTAAAAGTGAGTGAAGCCCAGTTTGGATCGAGCCCAGAACCAGAACTAGAACTATTATTTTTATTATGTTACTGAACTCAACCAACATTGGTAAACCAAAAGCAATATTTCAAATTTTCAAGTTGTACTATACTAGATTACGAGAAATTGTATTGTATAGGATGAAACAATAGGCTCATATTAATGGGACCAGCATAAGGCCTATGGAAGAAAACAGTACTGTCTAATAAAAATATTTGTAATGACACCCACGCTACGTCTCTCACATTGTTGCTATGGTTTCCTGGCTGATTGTAGATGTGGTTTGAGGAACCAGCAGCCATCACAGATAATTGTTGAAGCCAATCTGGACGTTTTTTATTTCTAATGGGTACTAGATGGTTGTTGTATGGAGGTCAGATGATTGTCCTATTTTGGATCTATAAAGTGTCAAGCCATATATATATACTGTTAACCATTTGTGGATGTTCTGGGTTCAACTTGGTAGCCACCCCAAAGCCACACTCTTTCAAAAATCTCTTTGGAGAAAGCTATGGGCGATGCCACATTCGGTTATAATACACTGAATGGGATCCCATCCCACCCAACCTGCCACAAAAAGACCTGGTCGCTGTGGTAACGCCACTATTCTGACAAGAGTCCATCCACTCTGTGCCTCTCTTTTCCTCTCACTTGTGGAAAGCCCTTTGTTCTCTCATTGGATTTTTTCACTTTTTCAAGAGCCCCAGCCAAACAGAAGGAGCTAACTAGGAACTCAAGACCTATGTTGCAGTCATAATCCGGCAGCCGGCCTCTGGACTTCTTTCATTTCAACCACCACTGAAGACGTAGGGCTTTGTCTGGCACTGGTTTGGGACATAGCCTAAAGTGTGTACTGCCTTAGCCCGGAGCAAGTAGAAGTTACAGTATACTTGTTATTCTTACAAGTTACACTTGTAAGAACCTTGAAAAAGGTTCATACAGCAGAAATTATTAAGATTGGTTCCATCAGGCGACCAATCAAAAACGAGAACAGGACTTGCTCTCCCAGCAGTGGTGGCAACAAAAAGCGGCAGCTTTGATGTTTAGTTGGTTCTTCTGCAGTGTGTTATTTCAGTAGTGCAGTCCCACTGTGTTTTAACTCATCTATATATATATATATATATGTATATATATATATTAAACCCTGCCCTGCATCAGTCTTGCCCAAATGTTTTGTTAGTGACAACAGGTCTTGGTTCTTTACAACAACTCAACAACTCCTGTGTGACTCGTGGCCTGTGAGAACAGTAAACACGCGCTATTATGACTGAACAGTGTTGTGTTCTGTTGCTGGTTACCAAAGTGTTAGTGGCTTTGATCAGCTATACCGGTATAAACAGTATTGGCCAATGTTCAGGTCGGCTTTCTGACATAACACAACGTCCGTTAGAGACACCTCACTGTTAAGCAAGCCATGTTATCCTCCGGTAGGTTTGACACAGCTCCAAGAATACCCCCCACCCCCAGGCAGAAAGGATTATCAGGACACAACGGCGTATCCTGTTTCAATTGACCAGGCATTAGGGAGGTGAACAAAATGTGTCTGTACCCTATTAAGGTTTATAGCTTTTTCTTGCCTTGCCCTTGCTCTTTATTTGATTTTAATGGGAAATGCTTGTACTTGATATATCCCAATGTTCTTGGTTTTATAAGAAATGTGCTAACTTAATGTGCTTACAGTTTGAGGTGGTAAAAACACCATAATGCAGCGCATAACAGTTGGAACATCGCAGATGAAAATATTTTGCAGACGTGAATCACAATTGCTAAGAAATGGGTGAAAGCAATACAAAGGGCAGAAAACAGGGACAATTGGTAGTGATGATAGGTACATATTCCTTTCCCTCTACTGTTGTGATTTATGACATCATAACTGATAGTTGGCCATACCTTAGAGCATATAAAGAGGGTTATTCACTTCACACTACTAACCTCATCACTGCCAATATATTGTAGTTAAAAGTGTGGGTAATCTGTGAGGTAAATTTAGAAAGTATAGGGTAGCATTTTATAGTTTTAAAATGATCACCTCTGCCTTCATATTAATAGCATTTATAAATGTTTTTGTTTGTTTATACTCGATGACTTCAGCCAAATCATGTTCAGAAACAAGTATGACCTTATTTTCAAGGCGTCTTATGAATCAAACGTGTGTTGTCTAATGTTCCTAGAGAGATCAATAAAGATAGAGGGACAAACACCCTGCTGTTGTGATAGGCGCCTGTGGGGGTTCCTTCCTTCCCCTCACAAAACCTCATGAACTTGCAGTCAATACCAAAACAAATAAGTTCTCAGTGTTTGTGGGAAAGTGGATGTGTGAGTGCATTATATGTGCACTAGGGATTGATATTTTTCCCCAAAATTTCATATTTTCAATCCCGGGAACGGAAGCACACTATCCTGGGAATCCTGCGAACTGCACTTGTTTTTAGGTTATAACTTCAGTTACGGTCAAATCGCATTTGTCATATTTCAAGCAACAATAAATGCAACATGGAGAAATATGCATCGGTTACAACCTGACCGCTTTAGTGTATTATTTTGTGGTCCTAATAATTATTAATGCAAAAGAATGCCATTTATGTTAATCTACATTAGAATGTTCATAAAATTTACTTTTCATGCAGCTTGAACTTTGCTTTGGCCCCAATGAATAAGAAATGCCAAGTTCTTTGCTTGTGATCAGTTTGCTTACAACAGGCTCATGGAAGTGATATTTGACCATTATTTGTCGTTTAAACAAACAAAATTCGTAAGGCAATTAATTTGGTGTTTTCAAAGTAATTTTATCCAGCTGAGATGGATTCCATATTTCCTAACCCTAGCTAAAGCTGCTTAACATTTCTTTATTTTTACCTCAGCATTTCAAACAACTGCCAAAACAGTGGGATAAATAGTGAACAATCCCCTATATTTTAGAGCTATTCTAATATGTTCTAAATGGGTTATTTTTGTTCATTATTTCCAATTATTCTATTTCTCGAGAAACGGGAGATGGTTTGGATTGGTATTATTTCCCCGGATTCAAATTTAGCATGAACTGATTCCACAAGCAAGAGGAGGAAAATAGAGTAGAATGAAAATAGATTGAGAAAATGACATATCCAAAGTTATCATTATGTGTAGCATCTGTTATGAGGCAAGTCAAGCAGCGCTTAAAATACACACAAACACAAACGTCCACCCGGCCAAAAATCAATCACCATATGAACCTTTATAGTTGCTGTAACCGTCTGATTTGATTTTGTCCATCACAGACGGCCTCTCTGCCTTCCGGGCCTTTCTGAAGACGGAGTTCAGCGATGAGAACATTGAGTTCTGGATGGCGTGCGAGGACTACAAGAAAAACAAAAGCTCAACCAAGTTGGTGTCCAAAGCGAACAAGATCTATATGGAATTCATTGATGTCCAGGCCCCCAGAGAGGTACGTCTAGATAACAACCATTTGATCTTGAACCGAAGATCATATTGATCAAATAATTTTTAATTCTCATTCGAAATAATAAATCCAATATAATCAAACTCTTAAGTCCTTTCTGTCCCTTCTGCCTCTCAGGTGAGGTTGTTGTAGAGAGACAGGGTTATCAGTAACTACACCATGTAATAAACACATGCACATATAGTGCAATAAGCCTCAAACGTCCCATCTATTTTTCATTTTATTATGCATGAATTGTATTTGTAATTCCCGTTAATGTATAGCACATCATGTTTCATTCTTTGTAGAAATTTTATTTTGAAATAAAATTGGATTTGAATTGATTTGATTTACATGATTAGCATGCTAGCAGGTTCAGCGACCTAAACTTCATTTTCAAGGTATAAGCTAATGCTAATGCTAATTCACCATAGGTGAACATTGACTACGGCACCAGGGAGAGAACCAGACAGAGCCTGGAAGCCCCTTCCGCAAGCAGTCTGAACGAGGTCCAGGCCAAGGTCTACGGCCTCATGGAGAAAGACTCGTACCCACGCTTCCTCAGGTCTTCAATGTACCAGGACATTGTAAACAGGACTCACGCGCACAACCAACGGAGGTCGGTCTGACCGAGGCCCACATACACCAGCATGGACAAACCAAAAGTAATACCAGTGGACCAAGTACAGGACCTCTAAAAATATACGAGTGTGTGTGTGTGTGTGTGTATGTGTTTGTTGAACCTTAAAGACTTGTATTGCATCTTTCTGAACTTACTGTGAATTTTGGATAGAACGGGTTAAAGAGAGAGAGAGGAAATATACTTTTCTTTTTGTCAATCATCCAAATCCGCCCATTTTAGATTGGATTTGAAATGTGTTGGTTGGCTCCACTAATAGGAACGTAACACTAGAGATTGAGTATTATTATTCACATTCAAAAGAGAGTCAAAGGAAAAATATCCACATTTCTTGAAAGAACAGAACAATAGTATCTCAGGTAACTGAGATAATAAAATAGCTTATCTTATTTGTCTTATGTTCATAGATAGTTACGATAACCTATTTGAGTCAAACATTGACAGTTTGTAGTGAGTTAGTAGGGCAAAAATAGTTGGAGCTGGCCAAATCGGCTGTTGGATATAATATCACAATTCTTCCAATGTTTTAAGCCAATTATAGCTGTTTGACCTCATTAGATACTGAAATTAAACAAAGGATTTGAAAGAACCAGTGTTTGCAGTCAAATTAAATTAAATGTATTAATGTTCTTCATTTTTACTTTGTTAGCAGTGTGAAGTTAACCCAGTTGACATAGTCAAGAAAGCAAACTGAGTATGTCAGGACGGACCGGTGTAGGTAGAAAACAAAAGATATGCATTGAAGACCTGAGACTGCCAAATGATTGTTCCTCATTGCTTAAGATTGATTTCAGAATCAGAATCAGAAATACTTTATTGATCCCAGGGGGGGAAATTAGGTAGAGTTACAGTTGCTAGACCAGACTGGGAAACAAATGTGTTTATGACAAAGCTAACTTGCCATGATTGGCCCTATATGCCAGGCTAGATTCACTTTTTGTATTGGGAGTCTTAAGTGGAATGAATCATAAATGGATGCGTTTTAAATGTTTGTACTGTTTATTATTTCAATTTATATTGGAAAGAATGTGTATAAAAAGTGGATATGACTCCTAGGTTTATGAAGTGGAAAGGAGGAATCAATCCTTGTCCAGGAAAACAGCATGACCCTCAGCATGTCTTCCTCCACCTCCCAGCATATTTCATCATATAAATGCATGTTTTGTGCTGTGTGAACTCCTCCCAGCATGAAACCTTCTCAGAACCGCATTTATCCCCTGCTCACTGATCTTACCGATTTCTGAGAATTGCATTGTTGTGAAATATTTATCATGAGTGAATCAAGAAAAGACGTAACTGTCCCAAGATGTTTGATCAATGTGTTGTTGTGTAACATGTCCTCTCCTCCGTCTATTTTTCAAACTTTTCATAAAAATGTGAACTAGAGGGGTAACACGAAAGGTAATTTATTTCAAAGAAAGACTGATATTTTGTGTACTGCATGTATGGATTTCCAACACTTTTTGTGAGCCAGAACAGTACAATTAGACATAATAATAATAATAATAATAATAATAATAATAATAATGATTTTTGTGATTAAAAAAAAAAGTATTTTTTCACTATGTTTACAATTCCCTGTCATAATCATGACATGCATATGATAACATGCATGGATAAACAGACAAAAAGACAAACAGCCAGACGGTCAGACGAGAAAGAGAGAGATAGAGTTAAAAAAAGTAAAATAACAATTAAAAGATTTGGCTTGTTTGCGAAGACCCCACAACGTGCTTTCCAACCTCAACGACAGAATAGGTTGTACGTCAATATGACACAAAACGACCCATATGAGCGTTCACTGGTACAGTGCCCCATATCGACTTGTCAAAGAAACAGCAATATGTCATGTATTGATATTGCAGATTTTTTGTAAATTATGATGTTCTTTCAATAATTCTTTTTATTTTTGAGTGACCCAGGGATGACATTTATTCTTATTCTTTGGGATGGACTAATCCTACCTCTTTTTGTGGGGCAACCACGAAATGTATGTTCGATTTGCGCTGCCGAAAAAAACATTCCATAGGTTCATTTTGTATATACATTTTTGTTAAACAAGATAATCATGACAAATGAATACCGCTTTAAAGGTTTTTGAAGTGTGAATGCCTCAATAAAGTAAAAGTCAAACGAAAAAGATTTTCAAAAGAGTACTAAAATTATCAACATGGGGGTCATAGACCTACAGGAAGTGATAATAATAAGTGATAATAAAACCATTCATGGGGGCACAGAATGACTTCTGTGATGTCTGGTCTCTTTAATATGAATCAGTGCCTCAAGGACCTCTAAGATCATACATTTGGGGGCTCTAGCCCTACAGGAAGTGACTCACAAAGCCACAGCAAATGCCCCATCTTGTGACGTCTCAGAGCTGAAATTCTTCCCAGACTTACAACCCCCCCCCCC
>OOFG01048671.1:0-13676 GCA_900323295.1 Molva molva
TTGACTATTTCTGTGAACGTCATTGCGTACAGTGTGAAGGTGAAAGCTGTGCAGCCATGGTGCTGGCCCACTCTTTCTATGAACTACTTTAAAACTTTAATAAAACTCACTTTATTTGTCTAAGTCAGCAGTACCCAAATGCATTCCCTGAGCCACTACATATATTTCTATTTAAAAATGATTATTCCATCGCCTCGGGGTGTTGATTCACGTGGCGGCCGCATCGATGGATGTGTGAGGAGACATGTGGACTGTGTGCCTCCAGCTGCTGCTGTCGTAAATCCTCCCGCGGCCTCGGTGAGGTGGCGGACCTCCCACCGAGAGGAGCGAGACACACAGACGTCTCCCAGCAGCCCCCGAGGCCGTTTCATCTGCCAGGGTTGTATCGGAAGCACAATCACTTCTGTGCCAACGTCAACAGACAGCACTTGCTTTGAACACCCACTTCCTCTTCAACCTTTTGTATTTAAGGACATTAAAAAGAAAATAATACTGAGGATGAACCACGGGGAGACTTGGATTTGTAATCACAAACTAATTGAAATTAATAACTGAAAAAGTGACTATTGACTATTGAGTGTGAGCTATTGCTATCATACTCACTGTGCTGTTAGACAATGTAAGACGTGTAAGTTGCATCTCTCAACATAAGCCCCCTGGTAAGGGGAAGACTGTACCGGTTTCCTTTAGGATCATAGCAAAGATATTAGACGGACTGAGATGGAATCTGATTCCTGGTCCCAGGATCCGTGACTGGACGGATGTTACTCACTGATCCCTCTGTGTGATGTGATAACAAGACACTTGAAAATTATGTCTGAAACCAAATGTATGAAAATAGATGTGTGTGACCCTTTGGTAGGACATTTAGAATCTATAGTCAACGACTGTGCGGATGGCATTCTATGTCGTTAAACATATCAAATCTTATGAGGTGTGGAAGAGGAGCATACTGATTTTTTTCATACTGAAATGAGTACACCCACACCTCTAGTTCTATTCTATGGAGCACTTAGTTTTGATTATGCTGTTCTATGTATTCACTCCACTCCTCCATCAGCCTCTATGTATCACTTTGTTTATGAGAGGGTCGAGTCCTTGGCCATTCCCGTCGGTGGCTCTCTGGACTTTATTGCCCTGCCTGGCCACGTCATCACACACCATATAAACTCTCTTGGCTTAATGTGAAAAAGTATAGATTGCTCTCCTCTGCTCTGCTATTGTTTGCCCTCTCGTCTATGCACGTAGGCCTATAGCACTCATCCACGGCGATCTCACTGACTTCACCCGGTCGTAAGTCTGCCTGCCATCTTTAAGTAAATCACTGCAAGAAGCAGTTACCCTCCCCCCACCCAACCTTCCCTTCCCCAGACTTGAGTGCCCTCCAAACCTTCAGCCACACAATGAGGCACTGATCAATCGCTATAATTGATAGACCAGAATAAATCCTAGACCTCCTTTATTACATTCAACTTGTTTTAGTTGTGGTTGGCCATCTGTCTGGACTGCTATTGCTTGTATTCCTCTATGGCTTTCAGCCTTCTTGCATAAAGAGGTCCTTGGAAAGTCATGGAGAACCTCTAAGTTGTCTCAACAAGTTATCCCAAGACTCCGAGCTAATTACAATTCTACCGTGACAGCATACGGTGGGTAATTTGGTGAGCACTACACACAGGTTGTGTGGTCGATGTCAATGTCCACCATCTTTAAGTTGCTTAAGAAAAAACACAAGTGTGAGGTATGATGTTAGTATGCAATGTGTCGATTTTTTGGAAATGTCAGTGTTGAGATGTAAGGTACAAAGTCTTATCTAATATGCTGCAAAGGCTATAACCAACATTGGTGGCTTTTTGTCTTTGCCTACAAGGTTAGTGCACAACCAGCTGGTTGAAGCACCAGGAAATTCTTGGTGTGTCTCTAAGATTGGTCACTGCTACAACTACAAGTTCTCCTTCTTATCTCCTTCTTCATCCTCCTTTTCCTTCTTCAACCACTTCTCCTCAGGGATCATCTTCTACTGTTCCCCAAGGTAACTAACCGGCTGAACCTCCATTCTTCCCAATTAGTGAAACCCAATCCACGACACATAACACATACACCACACACACACACACACACATACACCACACATACACACACATACACACATACACACACACACATCACAAAAAAACAACGATGGAGTGGTGTTTACGTACAACCCTCTCTGCTTCCTTTGAGATCATTCTGCAAACTCCTTATTCAATTACTCAGGTTATCACCCAATAACAATAACAAACTCTTCCCAGTGGGGAATTCTCCCCTCCATCATACTCATGCCAGGAGTGGTTTGGTGGTCCATGTGAGGGTCAAGTGGATGAAATGGCTTCAGGAGCGTCACTTACTTTCCCAATATGACGTATTTACTAGTTAAACAGCACATAAAAATCCTAGGTGGGATGCTATTTGATCCTTGAGGAGTAGATTGGCTCATGCTAAAGTAGGCACACAATAATACCTGTGTACCCTGGCTATACTATGAGGGAAGGGAAACCATGTTTTGATATATTGGTGGAAAGTTAAGATGGGCGCTTTTCACAAGTTGTAGCAAAAAGGTTTGGGTGTACATTTTTGATGTAAAATAACATATAAACTATTTTGTGCATACCTTGTTAAATAGGTAGCCTATGTGGAAATTAGCTTTAATTTCAGGATGACTTTATTACATGGAGTATGGAGCTAGATATATGTGTGGAGTGAATTGTGTGGTCAGATCTCACCATTGGGTTCAGTATGAGCATAACCATATGGAGACATGCATTTATGTGGCGTCAGGTATATCTAACAATCGGGTTTACAACATGGAAGTAGCATGTGAACATTAACATTTACATTAATCAGTAAGTAATTTAGCAGACACTTTTATCCAAAGTGACTTACAAGTGACTGACAAGTTAAAAAGCATACAATCAAGCTTGGAGTACAAAAATGCAAAAATGCTTCAAGTTTCTAAAAACAACTGGACAGAGTGCAGAGTAACTACAAGAATCAGAACTCAAGGTTATGAGATTTGTTAAGTGAATATCAAAAAATATACTTTTATACAAAAGTTGAGTAACAAAATAAATGACCAATAACCTTACAAACTAATTGATTCCTTGTTAAACATTGGTTTGCATAATGAATATGTATACTACAATGTATAAGAATATTATTGGAAGGATAAATGGCAGAAACAAATCAACACAAATGAATGAAATGTTAACGTAAGGCTAGCGAACGAGATCCTCGGTTCAGGATCACATTATACTCTATACATCTAGATAATTGTTTATTTCTAGAACTGCATTATGAATGATGATCTAAATTACTACAAACTGAGTGGATCCTGATGATTTACTGTACCTCCGTCCATCGACCTCATTTGTCAACTAATCTGTGAGAAAACTGAGCCAGTGCAAAGATACAATAAATGTATCATTTTCTGTCGAGGTGGTAATTGGTACAAAAGCTGGGAGTCCAAAGACAGTAAAGTTAGATGTGCAGAGAAGGTTAGGTACACTGTTCTTCTGTTATACATAAACAGGTCCCTCCCTGTATTCAGTGGCACCATTCTGGGCAGCACTCAGGACGACAACAGCTGAGAAAACACACTACTCATACGTACCTTGCTAGGACGCTCGTATGTATTATATTAGCATAGCTGCTGTTTACTCTTTAATGTTAGGGAGCCCAATACACACAGAGCAATACAACACAAAAACACACACACACACACACACACACACACACACACACACACACACACACACACACACACACACACACACATCGTATTATGGGAGATAAACATTCGTATATCCTGTCTGAGGACGAGTCTGAGGACTGAAGGCAGTGATGGGGTGGATGATGCTGAGGTATCTCTATCTACATAGCTCTACATGTTGTGTAGTAAAGATGCTGAGGTATCTCTATCTACATAGCTCTACATGTTGTGTAGTAAAGATGCTGAGGTATCTCTATCTACATAGCTCTACATGTTGTGTAGTAAAGATGCTGAGGTATCTCTATCTACATAGCTCTACATGTTGTGTAGTAAAGATGCTGAGGTATCTCTATCTACATAGCTCTACATGTTGTGTAGTAAAGATGCTGAGGTATCTCTATCTACATAGCTCTACATGTTGTGTAGTAAAGATGCTGAGGTATCTCTATCTACATAGACTGGATACCTTGAGAGCCGTCCTCAGCTCCTCTCTGAGCGTCTGGTCCTCTTGTCTGAGACGGTGCAGTTCTGTACCCTGGAGCCAAAGTGATGTATGTAATATTACATTATTACATACATTACGTAGATACTCTTATTCATACTGATGTCGCTCTGCTCCTTCTCCTATAAATGTGTACTTTATTGGAAAACGTAAATAAGGCGTGTATTTTACATGCTCGTGATTATGATGGTTTATTACTCATTTCACATTAGTCATTTATTTATTCTACTCGTCTGTTATTTCTGAATAACAGACCGTTGCTACAGCCGCAGTTCAAACCTTGGAATATAATATACAAATGTCTTTTGTGGAGGCAATAAAATGTTTTTGGGTTGTTATATTTTGTGTCAAATGATTGATTAGTAAGGAGCCGTTTAATAAGCAGGATAATAAACAGAGAGCCGCTCATTATTGTGAAACATCCCCTTAGATAATCAGCGGTTTATTTACAATAATGACCGGCTCACTGTACATTATCCCGGACTATTGACTCTTGAACGTGGTCACCGACCTCCATCTCATGGAGGTCTCTGGAGTCACACTTCTGATGGGTCCGGTTGGCTGGAGGTCCACGGTCCATCAGGTCCTCCGGCGCTCTCCTTCCCTGGGGAGACGAGATTATGGGGGAGAATGATGAGATATTGTAGGGGACACTTCAAATTTCAAATGTATATTAATGTAGTGGTATGTGTATATCAGTATCGATTATCGTAGTATCGAGTATCGAGACATTAAAAGGCATCTTAAAAACGTGTGTACGTTTGTATTTGTTCTTAAATGCTAGTATCCAAATGTAAATCATTTCCATCACACATCTTTTTTAAACTGTATATGTGTTGTTGAGCATGTGTTCTCATTTCATACAAACACATGGAACTGGGGGCCCTGGTGCTCAGGGATCATGGGACTGGGGGCCCTGGTGCTCAGGCATGGGATCATGGGATCATGGGATCATGGGATCATGGGATCATGGGATCGTCTAACTCTTTCCTCAGAGGAATGGTTCAACAAAGCAGTTTTCAACGACGTCACCAGGGGGTCCGTGCGGAGCGGTCAGTGTGGCCCTTTGGGTACCTCTTGGTTTCCCAGGTCCTGGATCTGCTGTCGGCACTGGGACAAGGCTCGTCGCTCACGCTCCAGCTCCTGGACCATCTCAGAGTTCTCCACGCATCTGTGGGTGTGCTGGACCGACAGAACCTCCAGCTCCTTACGTACGGCCTGGATCTCCTTCCTGCCGAGCGCAACACAAAGCACGGCCCCGCCCCAACGCATGACGCCCCAGGTTGATGAAAGATTCATTCAAACATTACAAGATTCCATTGAGGGTTTTGTCATTTAATTGTTAATGGATGATATAAAATGTTCATGTATATACTGTATAGCGGATTTGATTTGATTAATCCTGCATACAAAAAGCAGTTCCTCACTCGTATTCTGCGTGTAGTCGGCCGACGTCTCCGCTCTCCAAAACACACTGAGACCGCTGGCTCCTCTTCAGCTCCTCCTGATGCGCCCTCTTCATCGCCACGATTGCTGTTAACCAAACATTTCTGTATCTTTGATTGCTTGTGATCATCCAGTCTACTTGTGTATCTAACACTGCATTGTGTAACCCTGTCGCTTGGAGACATCACAGCGGAGACAAAATGTAACCGGTATAGAGCCTGTGCTACGTCAGATGCTACGTCAGATGCTACGTCAGATGCTACGTCAGATGCTACGCCAGATGCTACTTTGTTTACCTGCCATAGTTGCGGCGGTCTCTTCCTTCAACAGCTCCTCCTTCTCCCTGAGAAGCTCTGCCACTTCTCTCTGGTGTTGCTGCTTCAGATCCTCCACCAGCTGCCTGTACATCTCCTCCATAGCACTTATACCCTGATCACACGAGGCCTTCAGGTATACAAACACGACGGTGGCCATTGATAGGTTTCATGGCTTTACAGCAAATGTTTTGATTCTACTATTTAGAGCATACTGATTTGTGTATTAGATGGATGAATGCCTAATGATTTATAAAATAATGAATTTACCTTTAGTTTTTCAAAGTCTGCTTGGTAAGCCTTTCTCATGGTCGAGGTGTGATCACTGTCGCACATCTGGCTTCCAAGCTCCGCTCTTGTTGTCTGGAAACCCCTCTCCAACTCAGCCTTCTGCCCCTCTTGTCTCTCTATGGATGATGGTTCTTCTAGTCCAGCCGTTTCCATGCTTGCATTGGGTTTGCTCATGTCTGATGGTGAGGTGCTGGTGTCAGAAACGGAGGCGGATTTGGAAAAGTAGACCACCAACTGTTTCATCTCTTCTTCATGAATGTGCTGCAGTTCCTTGATCTTTTCTTGAAACTCGTTCTCAAGTTTTATGATTCTTTCCTTGTGGTCATTCTCGATGGTCTGTATGTTTTCCAGGAGCTGCTGGTTGCCAGCCTCTGCAACCGTTCTCTTCTGTTCAAGATCCTCCAGCTGTTCTCTTAGGACAGTCTTCTCCTGTTGGAGCTGTGCCAGGTCCTGGCTGCAGCGCTGCTGCTCCTCCATAAGAACCCCTTCATGCTCTTGGCACAGCGCTTGCAGCCTGTCATGCTCCTCCTTGCATTGCTGCATTTCTAGATTGAAATCCAAGTAAAGTCGGTCAAAAAGGTAGATCAACATGGCCTGTTCCCGCACCCACTTACAGTCTATAGTGGAATGATTGTCCAAGTTTTGGTCAACACTGCTCTCACTGCCTGCTTCAGTATCGCAGATCTCCTTGCAGAGTTTGCGTAAGGTTTTAGCCCTTCTTTGGAGCTGGGATACAAGTCTAGCTACCACTTGTTGTTCTTTGTCTTCCTTTTCCTTGTTTATGGACTTGATGGCATCTTCTCCTCCTCTGTCTTCTGATTCTACTTGCTCTTCGTGAGGAGCAAACTCTGGCAGCCAAATATCTGCCGGGCTTGTCTTAGTTGATAAGGCTGGATCATGACACTTTTCCTGGTCTTGCCAGCAAGTTTCATATTGCCACTGCAATTTAAAAGCAGTGTAAATAACCTCTGCCTCAGCACATACTTTGCCAATGGCACCTTTCAGAGACACGCTACTGTTTATTTCGTTCTTTAAATCTATTTTCTGAGATGTCAAGCATTTTAACCTTTGCACAACATCTCCAACATGGGTACTTGGCTCCAATTGTAATTGGGCATTGCCTTCTCTATTCTGTAGGGCAAGGATCATCTTTTCTACCAGTAGTGCTTCGTTCATCAACAGTCTGCCAGCGCTCCCTACTATGACCTCCTCTGAAGCACTGTCACTGAGTATGACCATTTCATCCCCCATTGATATGTCATCTCTGTTTATCCTACTTTCCTCTCTGATAGAATAATATGATTCCTGCTGTTGTTCTTCTGCATTTTTCTCTCCTTGCTGTAGGCAGGCCGCTACAGTGGCTAATTGTTTCTCCAGCTCTGTGGCATCGATTTTGTTGTGGCCGTCTTTGAGATTGTGACATAGAGCGAATAGTGTCTGCCTTGCTGCCTCCAACGTCGTCAGTGCAGCCTGAAACGTGTGGACCAACAGCCTGGAGCGGCTCTCTGTCTGCTGGGCAAAGCGTTGGTTTTGCTTGGCTTGTTTATGGAGCAACAGGCTAAGGTGCTGTGCAGTAGCTTTGCTTTGAGTGAGCTGAGAGCAAAGGTGAGGATCCTGACAGATCATGTGACTCTGATGGTCCTCAAGTCTTTTGGTAATGTCCCTCAGCTTCTCCTCTGTGACATATAGCTTTGTCTCAAGGACCTGGATCACAGCCATGAACCTATCTTGGTCCTCTTCATTTGTAACAAAGTACTGAAATGAGGGGTCGATTGAACGAGACCTGCTCCTGGCATGTTCTTCATTGGATGGATTGCTATTCTGCTGTGTAACCTCTATGCCATTTAGACTGGTGGATGACAGGCTATTGGACCTAACCTTAGGAATGCCGTTGCTCATATCGAGAGGGGCTTCAATCTTCTGCCTTTGGTCATACTTCACAGATATCACAGACTGGTCCTGCTCAGAAGAAGCACATGTGCATACTTTCAGCACCTCGCTTAGTTTAACTTCTGTCTCTTCCAGACTATTCCCCAAGATTTCCATCTTCACTAAAACTTCACTAAGCTCCTGCTCCTTGCGGTCCAGAAGTCTCTCGTAACCTTCACGTATCTCCTGCAGCTCTCCCTCCCGTTCTTCCACCTTACCTAAGGCCAGCTGCAGGTCCTCACTCACTCGCTCATAGGAGTGCTCTAGGTTGTAATAGTCTGTCTCTTCTGTTTTCAGGCGGTTCTGCAACCTGCTCACTTCTGCGTCCACCTCACCCAGCTGGTTCTCAAGCTCTTGGCAGTGGCATCTGAGCTGCTCTCTTTCCTCCTGTAGTTTCTGTACAGCAGCAACCGTGCATGCCAACTCCTCCTGAAGCTGTTGTTGAGCATCTTGGATTTCTCTGGTCCATGAGGGGCCTTTACTCAGACTTTGCACCTGCTGCTCTGCTCTATCCAATCTCTCCTGGAGGTCCAGGGAGAGACATTCTGCCTGATCCAGGCCAGAGGCCAGCCTCCTGCGTTCTCTTTCCTGACTCTCCTGCAGGAGCACCAGGTGCTTCTGCAGGCGGACCTCTTTCTGGGCTTGTGCTTCCTCGTTGGAGCGCAGGTGAAGCGTCACCTCGTGGAGCCGCTCCCTCAGGCGGTCAGCCTCCGCCTGGACGTCTTGGTAGCCCTGCGCGTCCTGCTGCAGCTTCAGCAGGGATCTCTCCGCCTCTCCTCTCTGATCTTCACTCTGCTGCAGCTGGGACTGCAGAGATGTAATCTGACGTTCCCACTCCTCCTGCCGGTCCTGAAAGCGCTGGCGGTCCTTCTCCAGCTGGACGCATGCGAGAGTGGCGCCGTCGCCTGTGACCAGCAGCTGTGACTGCTGCGCCCACAGCTCTACCCTCCTGCGGAGCTCCGCCTCTTTGGCCTCCTCTTGGCTCCGCCTTTGAGCCGCCAGCTCAAAGCAAAGGTCATGGTTGATCCTCTGCAGCCGATGAAAAGCAGTTGCTTGCAATGGTGAACTTGATGCTCCATTCTAAAGAAGAAATTGTACACCTCATGAAGGGAATATTTCTGAACGATTAAAATGATCAGCATGTAGCCTGTTAGGACACGTCTAGTCACAAATCAGACTTTAGATTAATATATAAAGTAATCTGAAGTCTGATGGCAGACAAGCTCAAATCTGGGTGAACAGGATGTTTCACGTTCTTTCATTTCAATTTTGTTTTGACCAATCGTGTTGCTGGAGGCAGAGGTCTGTAAGCGCATAATTGACAAACACAAACTTAGCCAGCAGAGGCAAACTGTAAAGAGGTGTCTGTAAAGGTTTCAGATCAACACCGTGTAGACTGACCCCTGTATAAACACACTTATTAAAATCCCTTCCGAAAGCTTCATCCACCACGCAAATGAGTTTTCTTCGGTAGAATATCTCCGTAACCAAACAGGAAACGAGGCGTAACTCCGCCCCTGCAGGTGTTGGTTCCAGCCCAGGCTCTGAGGTTCTGCTTCAACTTGGTAGAACTGCTGCTCCCAGCAGGACCTGTCTTGTTTAGGGTTTTCTTTTCAAAATGGCCGCGTGATTGATTTCTTTATGTAACATCAATCACGTGGTAATTTTGACATCAAACGTTGAATGGACAAGGAAGCTACGGTAAGCTACGGTAAGTAATTGTTATTTTTATAACTCCCATAGCTGGAAAAACATTCACAGTTCACGAAATACATCAAATAACCATTCCTGTTTGTGTAATGCATTGTACCTGAATTTCCCCTGCTAGTAGATATTGTCTCTCTCGCTCAAGCTGATCCTGCAGGTTCTTGTTCAACTGCTGCAGACGCGCCAACTCCCTCTGTGTTTGCTCCAGCTGTGAACGCAGGAAACACCACGATAAATAAGGAAATGAGTACAGAGCAACGAATACGATTGAAACAGTAAAAACAAATCCTTTGTTTGTTGGCCCGACAGACAAATAGATCACACCTCTTTCAGAAGCTGTCCAGTTTTTGGCTCAGTAGTCGGTTTCTCCTTCTCTAGTGTGGAACCAGGGGTGTAGCTGACGGAGGCCCATGGTGAGGGCTCCACCCGCCAACACCCCTGCCCCGCCTCGGATGGTTCAGCCTCGGCTTGGTCAGCCTCGCTCCGCGGAGGCTCCAGCGTTACTGTGGATCCGTCACCTTCTGACCCTGGAGGTTTCACCACACCACCGCAGGAATCCATTGCTCCTGAGACGTAAATGATACATAAAGGAGCAACAGATAATAATGAACTGGAGAAGGAATCCTGAATAACATATCAGAACACAAAACTCTGATATGGATCATTCCTCTGTAACACTGCGTTCATCCTCTCACCTGTGTGTGAACGTGTGATGACCAGCGGCCGCCGGCTACACACAGCCTGCTCTTCCTCCGGTTCCTCCTCCGGTTCCTCCTCTTCCTCCGGTTCCTCCTCTTCCTCCAGGTACGGAAGCCCCCTGGGGCCTGGTGAAGAGGAGGGAGCCAACGAGGAGGAGGAGGAAGAAGATTCCGACATTAGCACCGCACCATCCGCAGGCCCCTGCTCCACCGTGTGCTGCTCCACCGTGTGCTGCTGGTGGGCTTGTTGTTCCTGAGGCTGTTGGTTTGCGGCCTCTGTAGGGTCACATGACCCGCGGCAGGCCTCCAGTGGGTCACATGACCCGCGGCGGGCCCGCCTGCAGCCATCTTGGGCTGAGTCCTCTGGGTCCCCAGCAGAATCAGGAGACTGCGGAGACCGTCCCGAGGACTTTGTAGAAACGCTGAATTGTAAGGAGACACACAACCATGTAGTGAGGAGCACCCACTGTCCGTCACCTCACCGGAGCTGATCTGCTTTCAATGGACTTTAATCTCCTATTCCAGCTATTAGGAGACATTGTGTGAGAAAGTACTCTAATAGCCCAAAACCAAAGAATCCAGTGTGCTAGATCCCTGGGAGTATGGACATGTGTTGTTTGTTTCAGTCATTGTTTTTGTTGTTAATATTGCCTCTGTTTCCTTATCTTTTTCCCTTACCCCCCTTATTTGCTCCCCCTGCTTGCTTCCTGGCACCTGGAGAAGGCATTAGGAATTCCCAGCATGCAATGGTGCTTTGTGCAGTATTTAGTGTAAATAGCTTGAGCCTTTACTTTTGGCAGAACAGACTGCCGTAGACAAGTTCTATGTACAGGTCGGACAAATCTCATGGCTATTGATTACTGCAGGAGCGGCTCCAGCTGCCAGAGCTTCCCTCCCTGGTCTTCAGAGTCAGGGCTTTCTTAAGCTCCTCGTTGACTAGGAGTTGGTCCTTCTTATAAGGGGAACTGTGATAAAGAATAACACACACACATTTGATCAGATACATGCGTAAATCATAAATAATAGGCCTTTCCCTTACCCCTTGACCTCTTGTGCAAGGTCCGGCTTCACATTGGTCAACACCGCCTGGACCCAGTTCTGCCTGGTCCCAAAGGTCATGGCACACAGCGTGTAGACTCCATCTTTGGTCTGAAAACATGCACACGCCTGGCATATTAGCTGACTAACATGATTGGCCATCAGCAGATGTGTTTATGCTGCAGTAAATATTACAACCAGGATAATCCGGATCCAACAGGTTTCAAATAAATTGTTACGTAGCAACAATACAAGGAGTCACTGTCTGATCTCCACCACCCAAACTAGTTCCTGTTTGATGAACTCCAAGGAGCACTTCTCCAAAACAAGGGGAACACGTCCATCAGTACAGGAGATCCTCAGAATGGCAACTCAACTCTGACCGGTTCGACAGAACAACTGCTTGCTGCTAAGAGGTGACCCTCACTCAGCTCAGCGGTAAAGAGCCACCGTGTCTGGAGCGGGCCAGAAACACATGTTTACGTGAGGCCTTCGCTGTGGACATGAATGATGTCACCACCGTGTCTGGAGCGGGCCAGAAACACATGTTTACGTGAGGCCTTCGCTGTGGACATGAATGATGCCACCACCGTGTCTGGAGCGGGCCAGAAACACATGTTTACGTGAGGCCTTCGCTGTGGACATGAATGATGTCACCACCGTGTCTGGAGCGGGCCAGAAACACATGTTTACGTGAGGCCTTCGCTGTGGACATGAATGATGTCACCAGGAAGCTACTATATTAGCTCAACAGCTGAGCTAGCTAGTAGCTCCCGTGCCCGAGCTCTTCTGCCTACGCTCTGAGCTGGGTTTCTACCGGAGGAGTTTCATAGCAAACAACTTTCAAAAGAGAGGTTAAAGATGGGCTCCCTGCTACAGGCTGGATATGAAGGACATGGAAGACTTTGTTCAATATGTTGCCCACCTTAAGTTAAGTTGTACAAACCTCTATTATTATTACTACCAATATTATTGTTTATTATATTGAATAAATACTTTTCAACTTTTGTAGGTCAAAACCAAGGAGCCATGATTGTTGCTTTGTACAGCACAACCCTCGCTCTACTTTTCAACGAGATATATTCAGGATTAATCAAGCACTACACTTGTTCACCACACACTAAACACACAAACTTTCTATGTTCCTCTAAACCTAATCATCATGAATATGAAAGAATAACTATCTGTTTAGCCATCTTGTGTATTACTGTCACTCACATGAATTTGAAACCCATAGTTCTTCTGTGCAGGGTATTCTGTGATGTCATAACAAGTGGACAGGTTAATCTCCCCGTCCATGTCCGCTCCCTGAAATAAACAAGCAGGAAGTTCTCAATACCAAAGGCCAAACCATGCCTTCGGACCTTCTGCTTGATGTGAGGTTGTGGGGTCCTATGCTAATAAAAGGAACACAAAGCGCACCTCTTCAGCCACTGAGTCTCGGTAGAAGCTGAGGATCTGGTGGGCCAGCACAAACCAGTGTCTCTGCCACTACATGGGGACATTTCAGAGTCAATGGGAGCACTGGGATTCACCTTCATGAGACTAAGCTAGCTGAATTCTGTTTGCATTCTATAAAGGGGAGAGCGCATCAATGAGGGTCCCTCATCCATCCATCTGCTCAGCTAGCCTTCATCCATCCATCTGTTCATCTAGCTCCCTCATCCATCCATCTGCTCATCTAGCCTTCATCCATCCATCTGTTCATCTAGCTCCCTCATCCATCCATCTGTTCATCTAGCTCCCTCATCCATCCATCTGCTCATCTAGCCTTCATCCATCCATCTGCTCATCTAGCCTTCATCCATCCATCTGTTCATCTAGCTCCCTCATCCATCCATCTGCTCAGCTAGCCTTCATCCATCCATCTGTTCATCTAGCTCCCTCATCCATCCATCTGCTCATCTAGCCTTCATCCATCCATCTGCTCATCAAGCTCCCTCATCCATCCATCTGTTCATCTAGCCTTCATCCATCCATCTGTTCATCTAGCTCCCTCATCCATC
>OOFG01048674.1:0-14105 GCA_900323295.1 Molva molva
CCACAGTCATGTTTTGTTGTTGTGGGAGGAAAGGCATGTCACCCTGAGCCTGTATTAAAGGTTGATTTACTCTGTTAAACTGAAGGAAACGCTGTTTATTGTCTATACTCATTAATTGAGATTAGATTAATTAAGAGGAAGCTAATTGGTATGTTGATTTGAACATATTTCGATTATATTCAAAATAGTTATTTTAATAAATATGTTCTATTTTTGTTAGCCCTACATCCGTCATATTCAACATCAATATCTAATGGCATTATGCAGAAGAACATGTGTTCTGATATGGCCTGTCAAAGGATCATCAATTGATGAGCATGATGTTGCTCATCAATTAAGATTTCAAATCAATAATCGTCAAGATAATGGACAAATAATAAAAACAAAATACAAGTAGCAGCTGTGACAACCCCTGCTTGGTTTCCCTGTGTTCCCCTGGTGCAGGTTGGTGGGTCGTCAGCTGATGTGGTGTACCTGTGCTGGTTTGGCCTGTAGGGTGTAAGGTGTACCGCATCAGCCAGTTGGTCTCTCTCTCCACACAGGCAGGTTGGCTCTTGGTTTGGTTCCTTTTGTTTTTTTCGCTTGAGCCCAATGTCCATGACAAGCGTTGGCGTCAGCTCCAGACCTATGTTGGGTGTTTGAGAACGCCTGTTTGGGCAGGCTGTGCTGAATCTGCACTGACAACAGCTGATCGCAAGGTAAAGCGAACCTGACACAATCTCAAGTTAATTCGTTCAGATATTTTATAAGGTTACCTATTAGTTTTTCTTTTTTCTTCCTTGTTTTGTATAGCTGTCTGGCAGTTTACTGGTATATTTATAAGTTATTCATCAATAAAACAATAATAATTGTAATTTTGCGGATACAATATCTGATTAGAATGCAGAAAGGTAAGCGTCAAAGTTGAATAAATCGTGACTCTGGGTGGAACGTAAACAGGTCATCCCAGCGTGGATCCCTGAGCGTTGATCTTGGAGTCTCAGTTGCTGGGGTAAAGCAGACACTAGGTCGACGCTCCATGGGGAATGCATTGCATCGCTGATGCTGGGCTCTTCTGGAGCTTCTCATGTCCATTATGGATTTGGTCCTCTTGGCTTGGTTTTATGTATGGTCCTTTTGTTGTGTTCACACCGTACAACATTCCCATTGCACACATTCTACTCATCCGTACGCTGCACACTGTTACCTTCTCATGTTGGGTCTTATTAATATGCATGGCCTTCAGTGGCGAATGAATGACGTTTTCTCATAGATACAAAACGTAAAAGTAGGGGGGGAGGGGGAAGGACAAAGGGATGTGAAAGTTTGGAAACCTTCACAAGGCCACAATGTGTGGGTTTGAGATGACTACCCCGAAAAGAATAAAGCAGAATAATACAAAGTACGACAAAAGAAAATAATAATTTGGAGCAGCAGGTTGCTCCTCTCCCCAGGCGTTTTGCTTTCATCTTGGGCTTGTATATCCAAACAACTCATTTTCCCTCCTCTAATGCTGCAGAGTACCTGCACCTCTTTTAGGCCATTATCTCCGTGCCTCAGGAATACTGAGCCGCCTTTGTTATGTCATTTCCTCGAGGTCCCCCATATTCCTTTTTCTGGTTTTCATCGCCTTCTGATATCTGTCCCATAGTTGGTTGATTTCAATCAGGATCTCGCCGCGCACGTCCCCACCCATCTGTGATGCATCTGGCTTTGAATGGTGTTGTGGTGGTGAGCAGCAGCACTGTAGCCATTATGTGGTGTGTGTAGTTTGACACGCACAGAAACGACGAGAAAAAGATAATCCGGTCCATCGTTCCATATCCCAAAGAATGTCTATTCTATTCCATTCCATGCTATTCTAAGCTATGTAGAAGTGTACATGTCTAGAATTTAAATGACGTTAGTATCCCATCATAATACAAATATTTCAAAGGCTATATTTCCATATTGCACACCCACTCATGGTAATTGTGTGTGTATTGATGTTTTTCAGATTGCATCATTGCCAGGGGACTCTTGCAGGATTGCTTACTAATTGCCAAACCTGATTGCCAATCTTTCCCTCAAACTTCCAACATTCCCGGCACAAGGTTTCAAGTGCTAATCTATTATTTGGAGAGCAAACCTGGGGGCGGTGGTAGGTGTAGTAGTGTTCTGCGCTGCTTCGGCAAATTATGGCTTTCCAAAGCGGAGGGTGTGTGGGGGAGTACTGTAATAATGGAAGCTGATTGACTCTAAATTAACAACCCTAACCCTGGTGGTGAGGATTATTGGCTTTTTTTGAAGCCGCGATGATAAGAGGGCCTACGGGGTAACCAACAGGAGGAATCCTGTGTCCAAGCGATCGGGTGGGGCTAAACACGGTCAGTGTTAGTTTTGTAGAGAGAAAGCAGCACGGAAGGGAAGTGGGATGTATATGTTGATAGAAGATTGCTTTTGAAGGCTTGAAAATGGCAAAATATGAATAGAAACAAAAGTGTCAAAGGGCTAAATAATACAAGTCAACCAATCAACCCCTTCAACACATATTCATACATACACATGAACAGCCTCTGTAGGCTAAGTCCATGACAAGAACTTCCTGTAACCTAGCCGTACATAAGATCTTTAGCTGGTGTCTCAAATAATGTATGTAATTCCAATTACGGTATGTTGAGCATGCAGTTAAAGCTGTGACTGTACTGTCTCTTCGGTTGATGCATCGCATTGCAAAGCAGGATGCGAATGCTCGGGTACGACCAAAGTGTCTTACAATACCGTGAGAGCAGACATGCTTAGCATGGGTGGCTCTAGTGGGAATTGAACCGCTACCCCTGGCAGTGTTAAAGCTCTTTGTTGAGCTAGACATGCCCGAATGGGGTCTGGGTGAGAGGAGAGGCTAGTGCAGGGGTGGGCGATCATTTTTCATTGGAGGCCACATGAGAAATTACGAATGCCTTTGAGGGATGCCTTTTGAGGAATGCCGAGGAAATTCTGTCATGTCTTAACCATTAGTTTGGATTATAGAAAATATATTGCTGTAACTCTTATTAATTGGTTATTAAGTCACTACAAAAGTTATGTGAATAAAATAATTTCTAATTCACCAGGTACACAACAGCAATACAGTACAGTTGGTTTTCAATAAAAGTAAAAAACATTGAAATCTGTATCTTTACCAAGTAGACTAAACAGGTGTATTGATTAGGTTAACTAATAATTTAAATCAAATATAAAAAGTAATTTTTTCTTAATCCAGTAAACTCGAAACCTTTATAGATATCCCGCTATTAAAAAACTATTTGTAAACTCTCCGATGTTGGTGTCCTCTCTGTCTCCAATATCCTCTCTCTACCTTTTAAAATAAATTACTCACTCGTCCTGCTGCTTAAAGACCCATATACCCTGGATGTCCCTGTTGGATTAAAGTGTGTCCTAAATTACATTTTCATGAAAACATAATACATGGAATGATCCTAATCGATTATAGCACCCATTGGTTTCAATGACAGCTCACAGCTCTCTCTACTTTTTCATTTTGCCATTTGTCATGTTTATAGTTTATTTCTCCTTTTTTAAATATTTTTTTTACAAAAGTTACCAAACATACCTCTGCTAACTCTAATAGTGCATTGCTGAGCATATTGATGGAATGCACACAGAGCATTGGATTCTCTGCGGTACCCTTAATGCTTATTGTCCTTCTTTACCGTCTCCTGTATGTCTGGTATTGCCTTCTCACTCCGCTGACCGTGTAAGGCTGTCAGGCCCAGACAGAGGAGCTACGTTGTCAAGCCCACACCGAATGTCTTTCGTCACGCTGTTGTCGCCGTGACAATGACAAGCAACAGCCCTCTCCCTGCCAGCGATTTGGACAGGTAATGTAGTTCCTCCGCACCGCATTTCACGCACAGCCGACACCCAATCGAAAGCCAGGTAGAGGAGTTGGATAATAATCCTTGGACAATCTCATCTGGGTTTGGTTGGGGTGTGTGAGTGTGTGTTGGGGGGACAATTCACAAAAACAGTGACCCCTGAAATGAAGGTTGAGACGACCGGCGAGGCTTCTGCCGCCATTACTACTTCCTGTTAAAAAAAGAGGGTAAGGTCAGCGGTCACCTTGGTACAGAAAAGAGGTACAATTCAGCCTTGAATACCTGCTGGAATTCATTATAAATATCACACAGTTGTCCACAAATCACTCTTAACACACTAAAAAAGTGTGTGTGTGTAGTCGGTGGGGGGACTGATCATAGCCAGTATTTTCAGTTTGAAGTTTGATGAAAGGGTTTCTGTGGTTATTCCTATTATTATCTGCATGTCCAGAGATGCCACATAATGAGCTAGCTCAACAAGGATGCAAATCCTTTGGCTTAAAATCCAAGGCACTAAGGCACCTGATCACAGTCTGTATTAATCAAGACGCTCTTTTTAATGGCCAATCCTGATGTGCAGGACTAGAATCAAAAATGCTCAACAAGCTCATGTTGTCCTGCAGAGGTAAACCAAGCTCACTTTGACTTTGATATTACCAAGTAATGCGTGCACACACGCAGGCATCCACGTGAACATGCATACAAAAGGACTATTAGAATCTTCAATTAAATCCTTTTGGCAAGGTTGAATTGGGATAATGTTTCTTTATCCACTGAGGCTGGTAATGAATTACATTAATTGCACCATTCATCCATTTAGTTGCTGCACCGCATGAATTTCCCCACCAGGGTTAATAAAGTGTTATTATCTTTACCAATAATTGGTCGCTTTGATCACACATCTCAGCTGAAAGACTATCTTCCTATCTTCCTAAAATGCGTGTGTTTCAACAGTTTTTCCGTTGATTATAAATGTATGCATAACGTATATATGTGTATATGGTCCATTGTCAGGCCGAGCAACATAACCACAGTTGGGGCCAGTTGGACGGACTGGGATCAATAAAGGGCCCTGGCATTTGCAACAGACCAGCCCAATTTTCAAACCCCCACCAATCCCACGAGCACTGGGATGGGGAATGTTACAGCATCATACCAAAGGATTACAATGATCATATTTGAGAAGAATTACCATACAAGAGTCCTAACAAGGAGAACAAATAGGCGTAAATGCCTAATTTCAGAAAACACATATTAATTGAGACTCAATACTTTTTGACACCGCCTACGAATAAAACAAATTAAGAAATGCTGATGTAGTTTTATGATGCATGGAAGGGGTAGTCGTTCGAAACTCACCATAATTAAAAACTTCCCAACATTGAAAACAAAAGCCTACATGTTCAATAAACTAACAGCTTGTATAATAAGTTGAGGCTTGTTCGGCATCTACACGGAAATTGTGCTTGTGATTCACGTTCATCATCACATCATCAGCATAATTGGCCTGAAAGACGTCAGAAGAGATGCATAAACACAGACGTAGTATCCATATTTCACCATCCTGATCGGGTCGGGAAATTGATTTAAATGAGCCTATACCGACTACAACTACTAATACCATGTGTCAGAAAAGGATAAAATGATCGTTGCATTATTGATCGTACATCTGGCAGCGCTGAACCTCACCGAAATGTAAACATAGAAGATTTGCAACACAGAACATCAGATGACACGCGAGGGGCTGTGACTGCCGACACATACGGGAGCTGACGTGTGCGGACCTGCAGAGCACTCGGAGCTACGACGTGAAACTAAAGGCACATGCAGCGCAAACACAGGCTGGACATGAGGCACAGCACGTAACAACACATAGGCTGGACATGAGGCACAGCACGTAACAATACATAGGCTGGACATGAGGCACAGCACGTAACAATACATAGGCTGGACATGAGGCACAGCACGTAACAACACATAGGCTGGACATGAGGCACAGTACGTAACAACACATAGGCTGGACATGAGGCACAGCACGTAACAATACATAGGCTGGACATGAGGCACAGCACGTAACAATACAACAGCTCCACCTAAACATGTAACATGTAACATATGAAAAGAGCACCGCAGAGCCACAGTGAATAATATTACAAAGGCTTCACCAGAATATGAAAAGCCCACTGCACAGCCACAGCGCATATTAAAAAATCGTCATCAGAATAGGAAAAAGAGCACTGTACAGCCACAGTGCATATTACAGTAGAGCACTGCAAAACTACAGTGCATCTTACAAAAGCTTCATCAGAATATGAAAAGAGCAATGTACAGCCATACATTGCTCTTGGCATTGTATGGCTGTAGCGTTTTGGCATAGCGTTTCTTTTCGAGATGCATTTTACTGGAAATGCGGCTCAGATTCCTCACTTTCAAATCTTTTGTTTGCCCATTTCACAAAATTGTCTGCGGCTTATTTCAGGGTGTCAAAGCCTCACGCACGTGAAGGTATGTGCCTTGACATGCACAGCTGGTTCAAAGTGTGGACTATCCTGATTCTTGAACAATGTCTCAACGAGGGCCACACACAAAGCATTGTCTGGCTGGGCAAATGATCCAAATATCTTCTTTAATGCAGCATCCTTTGAAGACCATCTCGTTTCACCTATCAGTGAAATCCTTTCACAACGCTACTACACTGCAATGTTGTTGTCTTGTGTTGTATCAATTTGCTCTGAATACATTCAAGCCTGGAGGTCATCAGAAGAAACACTCTCTTTGATTATTTGCCGGATAGACTCCAAAACGAATTCACAGATATTTTTGACATTAATGTCATAAATTAACCTCTTCCCTTTCCTGCATTGCTTTGCTCAATACACTCATGTACATGCTGCTGTAAAGGACAGCAGCATGTAAAGGGAATATTTACGAGAAGCAAAAGTATTTCCAGAAAGTCCCCATGATCAACCGACATGTCAGCTAATAAGTATGCAGCCTCAGATGTTTGCCCTGATCGCTGAGTGCACGCTTGCCTATTAGTTTCACTGTGTTACCACCCACTTTAGAACTTGTCGTCTCTTGCCCACTTGTTCCTCGATGCCGGACTGACATTTGATTTGAATCCTGAAAACGTTTGATATCTGCTTGACTTACCCGTTAAAAGTATGCCTTTACACACTTTAAACAGTCTTTGCATGCACGTGTAGCCTCTGATGTATGTGCCTCCAATCGTTACATCCAGCATAAATTAAGGGATTTGTCTGTCATTTTAGAAAATGCCAGAAAACGCCTTCTTGACTGGTTCGTCAGCTGACTGATGTGGGTGAAACTTGAAAAACAATTCCAGTGTGTTGAATTTTGGCCGCCTTAAAAAAATGGTTGAGCATCCTCTGAAACATGGCAACCCGCTGCTCCTCCCCCCTCCTGCTTTAGGTGCCTCCGGCATTGTTGGAAATCCAAGACCACTTTCCAAGGCTTCTTGATGTTTATCGTCAGCTTCTGTCACCAGTCCAGTGTCCAAGTGTAATTCTTCGGCCTCCTCCCCTTGTTTGTTTCTCTCTTCATCTTATTTCTCTTCCTGTTCACCTTGCGAGGCTGGCGTCATACCCGTTACATTTCAGGTTTCCGCTCTAACTTGACCTTCCCACTCACTTCGCTATATCAAGGGGATCATGGGAGAATGTGTTTTTAAAAACAAGAACAATTCCGTCAATCTCAAATGTTTTTAATCTACATGTATAAAATAACTTTTTGAATCAAAAATATCAAATACAAAATATATTTTGTTATTATTCTGACCAGCCAAAGCAGCCCATAGCAGGCGACCCTTCTGGCGTTTGTCCAATTGCCAGATGGCCAGTCGTCACTAGTTGTTGACATCATGTCTACATTCTGACATCAGGGAAGACGTACAGTTACAAAATTATTGTCCCATCAACATCACATTTTCTTACATTTACTTACAGTAAATTAACATGAAAAACATTTCTCTGGAAAACTGTTTGCTCTCTCCACTTTAGTGTGAAAATCCTTCTTGCACTGTGACGCTGGAAGCTCTGTGTTGCTTGGAGAGGGTGGGAAAAAGGCATTACAGATAGAGGAGACAGATAGGCAGCCTGCATGGCACACCAGCCTTGAGATACAACAATGGCCCCATGTGTTCCCATGTGTTAACTGCCGTAGCCACGCGCTCGGGGCTGGCATGCTTTCACAGACTGCGTCTCGTTTTGGCTATCTACTATCTTCCAAGACAGAAAGTCACAGAAAGTACTGTAATCGATTTTCAAACAAGGCTGTATAAAAGGTTATATATCGAGGAAGCGTGTGATAACAGCAGGACCTGAAAGCTTCTCAGGGCCTTGGTATGAGGCTGAGCCCCAGGATAAACCCAGTAATGGGGATCTATCGAGGTCTTCATCACCTTCTACTAATCTTTTCGCTTGAGACCGGAGAAACACAGATTTCAACACGTTTAAACAAAGCATGCTATTCAAAATGAATTATTAATCATTCCCTTAATTAAAGTAAATAATAATAGTATGAGATAATGAATAATATAATAAGCAAACTGACTGCAGGGTTTGAGGGGGTTTACATTGTGGGGCTGTGCAATTTTTCCCAAAACTTTGCACTTCTGCAAATATTTGAGCTTTTTATACTCCAGGGCTGTTCTTAGTGGAATATTATATTATCTTTTTTTTAAACTTTTTTTTCTACTTTTCTTGCTAACCGAGGCTGATTACAAACGTACAACGCATTTTAATGAAAACATTTTAATTGAGTTGAGTGTAGATGTTTATTCAACGGAAAGAATAGAAGATGTATTTCCTCCTCTACCTTAAAATAATTGCTTGCTTTTATACATTTGTCGGGGAAGACAACCAGGTGATCCTGTCTTTGCATGGATGATGTAATTTTCAATATGTTTAATACTATAAAACATTTAATAATGTCAGGCTTAATTGCTCACACATTCAAAACATGAAATAGGTCCCCCGCCAAACCAGTTATGAAACTCACATAGACGAGAGCAATGGCTTCTGTGAAACAAAACTGAAGATTTATTTGGAGTCCTCATTTAACATGGACAAAACAATCTTCAGGTGGTATGTAAGCTGTCAGTAATAGATTAACTAAAGTTAATGAGCAGGTCCAGGAAGCACAAAAAATAAACAATATTCTGTTGTTGGTTCACAGCACAGCTTGTCAGTCCTGATGGCAGCTCATCACCAACTGCTCTCAGTTGTGGCAGCGATCTAATATAGCGTCACAGCAATCAATACAAACAAGGTGCAGCAAATTGTAATAAAACATGCCAGAAAACACAACTTTTGTAATAATGAATGCATAAAGATAAAAAACTGATTTAGGATTAAAGATAATAAATTAAACTAAGGGATAAACCAAAAATACCTGTATTTTCTCCTTCTGGTCTCACCTGGTATCAACCGTCGCCCAGCAGGCGGTGTTCTCATGACCACCACCTGTACACATGTTCCCCACTTGTCCTCTAGCTTCCCTTGATCATAGTGCCGGGTTGTGTTGACCAACACTCTTTCTCCAGGAAGTGGGGGAAGGGACTTTGCCTCTCCATCAGACCTCTCCTCTTCCTTGAGGCACCGGTTGTCTCTGTTGTTACTTTCCTCCTAGGCTTCACAGCCCCCCGTGCGACATCCACTGGAATGGTTGCATTCCATCCAATAGACAATGCGGGAAATAGCCTGTGGAATAGTGTGCAAAGTTATCATAGGCGTCAACCAGTTCTGGTAGAAGGTGGACCCACCTTGAGGGTTGCTCCTTTTCCAGGGTCCCTAATAGGTTGAGCAGTGTCTGGTTCAAGCGTTCACAGGTGCTGATGCCCTCTGGGAAGTATGGGGTAGTCCTGCTTTTCCTGCATCTATAGTACTGACAAAGCTTTGAACAAGGCATATTCAAATTAGGACCCTGGTCAGAGGGGAAGTTCTCTGGGCATCCAATGGTCTGAATGAAGCGATTGATAACTGCCCTAGATGTGGGCACGAGGTGGGATGGCCCATCAATATTTGGTAAAAAGGTCAGTAGCTACCAATACATATTGATATGAGACTGAGGGTATTGCCAAGGTCAAAAAGTAAATGGCAACAATGTGAGGGCCTTTGTGATGATGGAAGATTAGGGTGCTTAACTTTCTGTACGTGCCTTTCTCCTGACCCATCTCTCACACTTTGCCATCCAATCAGCCAGATCCTTTTCCATTTGGGGCCATTAGAAACCTCTGTGAAACATCTGCCCCAAAATGGCCTTGACATCTGCGGTAATTATCTCCACATGTTCCATTGTTGTTGCAGGGGAACAAGGATCTGCAATGTCACTTCCCTGGTTGCTGGATCTTGAACCCACTGTACCAATAAACCATCCATCATTTCTAGTCGTTCCCATTGGTTGATGAGAAAGACTTGGAGAGGTAGCTTGGACAGGAAACACCTTGGCCACTGGAGGAATAATTTGTGAGTGAGCACATCAGCATTAATGTTTTCCCTACCAGGTCTATGTATTCACCTCGAACTGGTAGTTGGTGAGCTGTGCTGCTGTTGTTCAGCGTTTGTTCAGTTGAGCTGACTGAAAGTGGACAGTGGGGTTCTGTCTCTAACATGGTGGGCACCTCAGAGGGCCTTAAGTCACTGCCCATTTTAAAGCGAGTTCTAGCGACAGCGATAATTGAAATAATGACGCAACATTACTTAAAGAGACTTATCTGATGCAGAGTTAAGGGTGATAGTTAGGGGCTACCGGGATAAATGGAGGTTTCTGCAGGTTGTAGGGGCAATAGATGGGACTCACATTGGCATCCTGGCTCCAGCTGATGCTGGAGTCGATGACTACAACAGGAGAGGCTGCTATACTCTGTCCTCTTGCAAGGTGTCGTGGACCACAAGATGAAGTTCTGGTACATCAGTGTTGGCTGGCCAGGTTAAGTCCATGATGGCCAACTCCTCTCTTTATTAGTGAGACCAAAATGGCACTTTCTTTCCAGGATTGACTGAGGCATTTGAAGGTGTGTAGGTGTGACCCACTTCTGCCTTGACTTATATTGGCTTATTCTGCCTGTTTCATGAACAGGCAGAAAAACAGGAACCATGAGGAACAAGGGACATGACAAAAACAAAGAACCAACAAGGGAACGAGTGGAGTGGTATATAAAGGAGAGGCGCCAACCCTAGGGTCCTAGCCAAATTCCCAACTTGGCTTTTGTACCAACATGGCCCCCATCAATCATCCCCCTGATCTCTAATTTGATAGTTTCATCATTCCTCACCTCTCCAATGTGATAGCCAGTGTGTGTTCTGGCACATACTGGCAGCCATGCATCACCTAGGTGAATGCTACACACTGGTAGTGGATGAGATGGGAGATGGGAATCTGCAAAAGCAGGGATATGGGCCTGACCGAGTACCTCCTTCAAGGCTGTAAAGGCCTTTTCACTCAACCTTGACTCTACTGTTGCATTCTTCTTACCTTTTGTGGTGCCAACTTGTAGAGCGTGCAGTGGCTGTGCACGCATTGGAACATCTGGCAATGAAGCGGCGATAGTAGCCAGCGAACCCCAGGAAAGACCTTGGCGGACCATCTGTGGTGTGGCCCAGTTTTGCACACAGGCTGTTTTGTCTGGGTCCGGCAATGGACTGGTAATGTTTCTTTCAGATCGAATCTGAACACTAAAAAATTTAATGCAGGACCTTTTTCTTGACAGTATTTTTACTGTATTAATAGTTTTAGAGCATTTCAGATTTAATTTATGAACGCCACCATAGCTAAACAATCAGCGGGCTAATTGTTACTTTTAATCATTAATCCTTGTTCATATTATTCATTAAACTCTGTGTGTGTGTGCTCTACGCTGCTAGCATACTGCATGGGGCAACGAGAGCTAGGTTGTCGAGATCTGCATTTCTCCGCCTGTATTGAAAGATGCACTTTCGCTAGTAGTTTTGCATATCGCTTGTGTTTCTGCTCTTGCATGAAAAAGACTTGTTGCACTTGAGGTAGCGAGCATTGTCAGGATCAACTTTAGTGAAATGTAACCACACTTTTGAACTTTTAGTTCACAGACGCCATTGTCGTCTGTGTGTGTGCGTGCTGCACAGTGTTGCAGTGTGTAGCGACCAGCTATAGGGCTGCCACCCCCCCTGGCTCGCACACAGGCGCTCTGAGTTACAGATCTCTCTTGGATTGGAAAGAGAAAAAATGCATCATAGACAAATGTTTAAATCGTATTGCATAATAGAAACGGAGTTGGTGAGATAAAATGTGCAAGATAACGTTTATGTATCAATAATAAATAATAAATATATTAATTTCTTCATTTCTCGAGTACCGAGAGCAGAACCGATAACGTCTGAGACCAAATCAGTTATGAACCTCACATAGACATATATATTTTCAGTCCTCTTTTAATATGGACATACAATCTTCAGGTAATACATCAGCTGGCAGTGATGGATGCGGACAAAAGTATGAGAGCAGGTCTTCGCAGCACAAATAATACAAAATCTAATTTTCTTAAAAGTTAAATTAAAAGCACATTTCCATAGGGAAGGAGGAAGATGTCACAATAATTATTTTTGGTCCACAGCATGTGAGTCCTCTAGCAGCTCACCACCTCTCAGTTGTGGCGGCCATCTTAAATAGTGTCACAGCATCCAATACAAACAAGGTGCAGTCCCGTTACAAATCACTTCAAAGAAATAAGAAATTGAGAAAAGACAACTAGTATAATAATGTGAATAAAGACAAAAAAAACTGATAACGGATTAAAGATAATAAATAAAACTATAAAGATAAAGTTATCATTATAATGTCCACTTCTAGACAATACTATGTTTAAGACAAAAACTGTAAAGGCTCTTTAACATTGTCTTTTAATGTAAATTGTAGTTTGCATTGGTATTTACATTAGCATTAAAGACTATTTCTCCTCACGAACAGCACAGCAGCATTTCTCACTGTACATGGTCATTTACGGTGGTATTTCCAAACCAATAATTACACAAAGTTTTTATTCTTGTCTTTTTTTTATTCTCCTTTATTGTTAAATCTCCAATCGCTCTTGGTTGGATAAAGAGAGAACTACGAGACTCTTTAAACTGGTGGAGTCCAGCTACGACTTTAGCCCCTTTGTTGATTATAGCCCCTCTGCTAAGCAATTAATCATCTGCTGTCGTTGTGTTGATTACAGCCACACAATGAGCCAGTGTGGTGGCTGAACAGCAACCCCCTCCGTAAGCAGTTGACAGAATATATTAAAGGTGCATATCACCTGTTCAAGCTACTACTACCGGTGGTGTGCTACACAGTGAGCTGAACTGTTGCTTATTGGATAGTGATGAGAGGCTAACTCGAAAGGACACGCGCTCAATGCCATGACGTGTCTAGCATGGACATCAGACAACAGGACGTCGTTGAGGGAGAACCTCTGGGCGTGATGGTACGTAAAACCAACCGCGCATCTATAAAGGAGGAGTGTGTGCGATGGTGCACATGCACCATCGCTCGCTTAACTGCCAATGCACACACACACACACACACACACACACACACACACACACACAAACACACACACACACACACACACACATACTCTGTCTCTATCATACTCACACACACACACACACAAATACAACCACACCAGACATAGACTGACAAGCATGTAGAAGGAAATGTGTCAACCATTGTTGTAACCACGTGTGATTGCAAAACTGACCAAAATGTAATATCAAAAAACACCATTGGATTCAGGATTAACCAATAGGCAAATTAGGCAATAACCAAAATCCCCCCAAGTTAAATAAAGAAGTGAAAGAGGGAGAAAGAGTGCTGTTAGAAAGAGAAAGCACTATAGGTAGAGAGACATAGCGCTCGGTAGAGAGAGATAGCGTTAGATAGAGAGAGAGAGAGTGCTTGTAGAGAGAAATAGCGCTAAGTATAGAGATTACGCTTTAAGGTAGAGAGAGAGCACTAGGTAGAGAGAGAGTGCTTGTAGTTACAGCACTAGGTAGAAAGAGGTAGAGATAGCGCTCGGTAGAGAGAGATATTTACGGTGACCATATGGGTTAATGTTTTTTACTTGTTTGTCCTTCAGATGAACCGGCCAATCCAGGTGAAGCCCGCTGACAGCGAGGGGAGAGGAGGTAAGACACACACACACGCACACACAAACGCACATACACACACAATGACAAAGTGAGACCTCTAATGTAATGACATTAGTGCATGGCTCAGCATGGAGCCTCG
>OOFG01048677.1:0-12281 GCA_900323295.1 Molva molva
ACTCATTCACACAACTTGAAAGTAGCCCATCCCCCATAGCAGCAGATTCACCAACAAAGCAACAGTCACTGTGGCCTCATCACCATCTTGATTGAACCGTAAACATGCCAAGAGCCGAGTTGCATAGGGTCCATATCTCTGAGTGTTCTCTAGTACTACATGATGCCTCACAGCAGTGATACACATTAATGCTGACAACAGGCGTCCCTCATTCCCTAGCCCCTCCCGAGTGTGCAGCGTCACACAGTCACATGCCTTACTCTGGGATGAACTATACCAACACAGCCATTGAGGAAACCGGGTGTGTCTTTTTTACATAACCTATTTATTTATGGCAACATTCAATGAGACTGCTTGTCAGTTTTTTTTATGTGTGTATTCTTATTCATATCATGTATTCTATTCTCTTTTTTTGTCACCTGCTCTTTGTTCCTGTTAGTCTTTTGATTTGTTCCCAATTCTTCACTCCTAAAAATCTCAGGGCTGTATGACAAAGTGTGTTCTGCATTTCTTTGAAATGGTGTGACCCTTGACTCATTGTGCTCTGGCAAACTGAACAGGAAATAGGTGAGATATTTACAGTCAGTGTCATGCTGGTACTCGCCACAGTTGTAATTCACTGTGTTTTTGGAGCTATTTTAATATATTACATTTGGTGGGCGGTTTAATCCCAGGCATTTTAGAATAGTGTGAATGCATTCTCTGCATGGGTGGCCCCAGTGGGAGGCAAGTCCTTCATCCAGGTCCTCCTGGAGCTTTTCAAGATGTAAACATCTAAATGTTGTATTGTGTGTGTTGGGGTTATTGTATGAATGTATGAATATTTCAAATGGTGTTCTGTACTGTCAGTGGTTTAGGTTGCAACGATGGAAAATCCAATCAACTTCATGGCAGTCATTTTTTTTATAATGGACAGGACACATAATATAAACATATTTATTGTCTTGAAGATAGTGCAAGTTAAGGAAAATAAGCCTCTCATAAAGAAAGATTTAATGTTAATATCACACATGTTTGCAGACCCTGATAACTGTTTAAAGTCTAGAAAGAAAGAGGTGCAATCAAATCAAGCTGCAGTAATGCTAAATGTTTTTTTGTCTTATAGATTCTTAAATACCAATCTACCTTCCATCGATTCCCAAAAGAACAGTAAAGATTGTAATTTCGTGCCATTTGGGGAACTGCATGGCTGTTAACATATACAAACACTTATATAAAGAAGTATTACCTAATATAAGTGCTCTGTTATATCAGAGTGCGGACCTGACAGCTGTCATTTGGCTTATCTTAAGTCATTTTAGCAGGCTATATCTGCAGTAAGGACATTCACCTTGAAATCAAGAAAATATGTAAAGAAAAAATATATAAAGTGTTTAAAAATGCTTATTGAGGCAAATGAATAACTGAATAGCGGAAAGTATATTGTTGTATATGATTAAGATCATTAGATTTGTTAACAGGTTACGTTACCACAATAATTTCAGATAAGTCGCATTTTACAGCAGCCAGGTGAGAAATTCTGATACTCATACTTCAGTCGAATACACAGATTTAACCAAGAATACAGATTTCAATAAAGACTCAGTTCTGTGAGTGTGTCCTTAATGAACACCCGTGATCCTTTAACAACATCAAATCTCCAGACAGTCAACCATCTGCACTCTGCGTTTACTTTAACTTTTTCATAAAACAAATTCACTTGCTTGTATTCTTTCAATCACTTTCTCTTCCATAGTGTATTCGTGAGATACAGAATAATTGCTGTTAACAGAATCGGTTTTCAAATGGTTTCAGAAGGGTGAAAACACAGAGCCCAGTCAATGATGTCATCAGTGGTGTCTCTCATTTCATTTGGTCTTCTCTGAGGCAGGAGCTGCAGCCGCTGACTCTGTTTGGACCCCAGCATCTAAAGAGTTGCGTTTCTGGCTCTGCAAATACATATATACAGTATTCGGTATCTGCAGTGTCTTCATATGTCACTGATAGATCTACTACATATCTTCTAAAGTTCTACAGTATTTAGGTTTGTCTTTTCAGTTGACTTTGCCCTTTATTTTGTTGCACAATCACACACTGTGTTTGTGTGTGTGTGTATGTGTGTGCGCATGTTCTTAAATTAGAACCAAATGAGAAACTATCATTTCCTCATACGAACGCCAATTTTATGAGTTATGATATAAGTTACTGAGGTTACTATCTAGTGGAAAGAGAAATATCTGTAGGAAATAATCTGCCATTGCTAAGAAAAGTATTAAGTATTAAACATATATTAAACATAAAATCTTCCCCTACATAGGAAAATGTAATTCAATGTAAATTAATTAATCAATGCATATCCATCCATGCATGTTCATACAAATACACAAACAAACAATTCAATACTCACAATAATAGATAAATACAGGTGTCACATGATTTCCATGAGCTGATGGCAATCTAGTCAAAGCACTCTACTCAAAACTATTTGCATTATAATGGCGGCTTGACCTGAACACAACATGGTGCCGAAGCTGCCAGACCTCCCAGTGGGGGAGCCCGTTCAGACTGTGGCACTCCTTGTTGGTCATGAACTGAAACCCCCTTCCCTACCGCTGATTAGTCCTATCTTAGCATTTTTGGGATAAGCTGTGATGATGTGAACTCGCAAGATCAGGATGGTTCCATGATGATAATTAACATGCTTTTGCAGACACTTTTTGTGTATAAACAAGTGTAACCAATTTGTGGCGATATGTATTGCTGTATCTGTAAATAATTACATGCTTTAACTATTATTTTATTTAGTTTATTCTTAGTTCTGTCTTGTGTTCCTGATCATTGGAGCTGAAAGACAAAAGCAAAGTTCCCTACCAGGGTCTTGAAGAACAAGTTAATGGAGTTCCTCTTCTCTAACTTTTTGGGGGCTTTGGCTGATTCGTCTCCACCCTGAGCAGCTTCTGAGGGGGGCTTGTTTTCTACAGAGGCCTCTGCCGTTTTGGTGGCAGCTTTAGGCTCCTCCTTGGCCTTGGTATTATGGGCTGCCTCCGCGGCTGCAGGGGGAGCAGCAGTCTCCTTCTTGGGCTCTGCAGCCTGAATGTGTCGTCAAACCAAATAAGAATCGTACCTACAGAGCGTTACAGCTATCGGAGCAACGTACAGTATGACAAACTTTGGGACACAAACATCTCGGACGTCTGGTTAGGACACACTGACAACACAGTGGGAGATGACCTCGAAAGCAACGTAGATGAGATTATATCACTCTTAAAGCGTATAGTGACAATGTTTGTTTAGTCACAACGGCTTGGTTTTAGACAGCATGCGTTTGCACTTCCCCGTCACATGGAAAACAGAACGAAACACGACAAGCGTACGTCTGATTAAATCACTGGTTAAACAAATAGTAGCCCCAGGCTCTCAGCCATCGTCTCACTATATTTACCACTCCAGTAGTTCTCCTGAGGAGCCGAACTCCACTCGTGGAGGCTGATTGGACTTTAGCTGCCATTTGGTTTACCAGTACCTCCAATCACCACAGTGCTTATGTTATTCTGCATCTTATAACGTAAACACCTAAATTTACAATGCTCATTGAATCATTGATTTAATAATAATTAATTGAATCATTAGTACCTTGGGCTTGAAAAGTGAAAAGAAGGAGGACTTTGCTGCAGGTTTCTTCTCTTCCGGCATGGGAGCTGCCGGTTGTGGCTTCACATCCGCCTCCAGAGTGGTGGTCTTGGAGGCGTCAGCCTTCTTCATTGAGTTAAAAGAGAAGACGCCATTGAGTTAAAAGAGCTAAAAGGTGAGTTATAGCTACAATTCACATCTGCTGAATCAGCCAGTAGTATGCCCATCCACCACCTGCACAACGATCGGAAAGATGAAGAAAGTCCAAATGAACCAAGACACCACAGAAGAAAAAATGAGAAAAGGATGTTTAGGAGGAAGAATCCCGGTATGAAGTAGGAACGACCATCGCATCATGCAGAGCATCAAAATAATTAATACAGGATTTGTTGAAGAAGTCAGGTCAGATGTTCCCAAAGGTTTACCTCCACTTCTACAACAACAGGCTGTGGGACCACCTCCTCTACTGTCTGCAGAGAAGTAAATGATTTGCAGAAATATAGATGTGGGCAACAAACAAACAACAACATAGCTGTCTGATGCTTATTAGTATAGAAATAAGTAGCTTATGTGATATTAATTAAGGCAAGAAGGGGAAAGAAGTGAACACATGCTGAGCTGTTCTGGACATGATATCTCTTGGGATTCACATTTGGTGGAAGAGCTTCCAGTTGGCAATACATTAAAATAGCCTCACCTTTCTGTCAATACAAAACTACTGGAACCAAATGGATTCCTTGAAGTGTAACAGCTCCGCCTCTAGTGAACACAATCTAAGAAGGATGAATATTATTGAAGAAAAGTGCCTCACAGTACCTAAAATTATATTATTCTCGTGTGATTTACCTGCACTTCGACAACTGGTTGTGGCAAGCACTCCACTGTTTCCTGGCAAGACATTTTTTTTTAAGGTGTTTATTGATTAGGATGCAAAACTGTGCAGTTCAAATGTATGTGTATCAGTTATAATGATAGACTACTGGAGTTACAGAGACTTTAAACTGGTCTATATTATAAACCAATAAAAAAGGAGCTATCATAGGGCTAAGGATATCTTCTAAGAAGGATAATTCGTCCTCTGATTGTGCTACGCTGGTTACCTTGACTTCTAAAACAGGCTCGGGCTCGTCCGGGACTGTGTCCTGGAGAATAAAACTGATTTTATAATTAATTAAATGTAAAATGCTAAATGTTTTCTGTATTTCTAGATATGTGCCATGTTTTATTCCATTAGATGGCTTATATGCTTGGTTATGTTTACCATGTTACACATTCGGAAAATAATCAAATTCAAATTCTTTTGTTGTGGTGAAAATGCACTTTGAAAGAAGACATATTGATAATGTGTCTTCAACAATTGATAATATTTTCAACAATGTCTATTGACCTTCACGTTCAATTTAATGTTTTCCTTAGAAAGAAATACCGTATGTTATTCTCCTTTTTACCTGTGCTTGAGCAACTTCCAACACTTCCTGGATTTCCTGCCAGAAAGTGATTTAATGCCAAACATTTATGTTGGTTAGGCTGTCACATTTTGTCTTGTTTGAGTGAAGATTGTGTGCTGATTGTCCTCAATGGAACTCAGAGGGGATTGTGGAATGGATGTATTTCTATATGTACCCGTCCATTCATAAAGATTGTTAAAGTCAATGTAATTGAATTTGATGACACTGACAGATGGCTACCAATGTAATTCTTATTTGAAAACAGCCATTTGTGCAGTTCTTGCCACTTCCGGGTGAGAGCAAAGTGAGTTTAATGTTGTTAGATGCAGTGTCTGAGGGAAGGGTAGCACAGTCAGTGGGATATTAGGAGACTAATGAGAATCAACTGTACCACTGCAGCTGTCTTGGCTGGGGCATTGGCTCCACTTGTCTGGGCACTCTTGGGTTTAGATGCCTCAAATTTTACATACATTACACAATATGTTATCATGGAACACACATAGGGAAACAATTCTCTTTAGAAAGTATTATAGTTATCGATCCAAATTATTAATGGTAAATGTTGTCTATATCTCGCTCCCATCTTTACCTTTGAACGGAAAAAGCTGCTCAGTGTCTCCTTAGCTGATTTGCCCTTCGAGGCCTCTGGATGCTTTGCAGAGGCCTTCGCCCCTTCCTTTGGTGTGGGTTTCTGTTGCCGGACGGCTGGCTCCCCTTTCATTTCCATTTTAGGCGGCTCTGGAGGAGGGGGAGGTGGGATAGACATTCCTTTGGGTGCAGCTGGAGGCTCAGGTACTTGTGCGACCTACAGCATTGGCGGCATAGGAGGGAGAAATCACATCTTTATTTTACTGTTGCTCACGGGGGGATGGTTTTCCCAAAAATACTTTTCCCAACTGTTGTCTCAACTGAACAAAATTTAAAAGTACAAAATGTGCAAACAGCAAATAAAGGAATGTATTTGTTATGTGGCGAGATATAAGTGAGTTGATCCAAGTGCTAAAAGCATCTTCCTGTTAATTCATAATGGAAAGCTGTACAAACTAATGCAACATAATCAATTTAATACACTGAGTGCTCACAGTTGTAGAGGTTACCGTTGGCGGAGTCTCCTTCAGGGGCTATTCGACAGCAAATAAAGGTAAGCGGTTAGTGGGACAAATGAATGAATACAAAATAAAAAAGAAACACCATTGGTTGGCCGGTGTACCATAACTCAAAATGGTAAGAAAAAGCAAGCATCGGTCATTTACTGCACTATTTTAAAACCTAGGATTGCTGAGGCAAATCTCATCTGTGTGCTGGAAGTCAGTTTAGTGCAGTCTATTTCATTTTTCATGTAATTCTTTTTTAATATTTTCCCAAAATGTGTGGCCACAGGCATATATAGTGATGACCTTATGTGTGGGGCTATTTATGTTTTATTTTGGTGTATTGTGATCACCTGATCTTTTGTAACATCAGGGGTAGCTGTTTCCTTTTTTTGCGATTTAGTAGGAGTCACCTGTATTACAAGAAAAAAAAAAAAATCTTCACTCATGTTAAGTGACATCATACGCACATACACACAAACACAAAGGCAAAAAAGCAAACATAGCAGAAAAGTAAATGTCATGATTTTCTGATAAAATATCAAGGCATCATTTCATATTTCTAAGAAAAAATGAAATAAATTAGGGACATTGTAATATTAAAAGTTTAACATGAACGTCAATGGGTTGGAATTCATAAATGATTACTTGGATAAAACAGAAGCCTTTTCAGATAGGCAGACATAGGCCGCTATGATAGCCCCACACTGAGCCACACAGAGTGCACACTGAAGCCCAGGGACAGAGCACATACAGTACATACACTGTCACTGGGACAGCCATTGTCTGGTGGAGATGGCGTAGGCCTGCCCTCGCTCTATCTTCACACATCTCAACTTCCAGAAGCACAGGCCTTCGTTGTGAGCTCACACTATGGCGGGAACAATGGCCGCCACAGTGCCGCATGTTGGGAGACTTGATTAGCAGGGGGCTGGGGGCAATCCTAACTCTTTAAACAGGCACTGTTCCAAGTAGAGGCACGATAAAGATGAGGAAGACACAATGGCTTCCCGTTGTACTGCTTTCATCGCGCGCCGTCAACATGACAGATAGATTTCTGAACAAAACGATTATTACTTTCTTTTATATAGAATGGGGCCTAGACCCAACAATGTACCCTGGGAAAGAATATACGAAGCCACTGCACTCATGGATTTTGAGAAGGAAGGAAAATTGCAGTACACATTTAATTAAGCTCTAATATGCAATGCATAGACTGAAGTATAGTCTATGCAGTATCAATTTAAAACTAGTATAAATTTCCCCTAATTTCGCAATTTAAGGAGCTTTATAAAGTTGCCTTCAAAAATCACTTCTTCCACTTCCACCTCCACTTCCTCTTATTTTACTTCTTCCATTCCTTAAATAGAAAATTGAAGGCAATTATTTCAATATCGTATCATGGATTAAAAGCATATTTTGTGGAAAACTCATTCAAATGCAGGTTATATATGAGTATATAACCTGTACACCTATGAGTATTTATTTGCTATGTTGCACTTACTAGTGTTTTGAAGAAGTTCATAACTGGATTCTGGTCTTGGTCGCTCTCCTCTTTGCTTTCCTTTGGTTGACTCTTTTGATCGTCGTTATCAGTTTGTCCTTCTGCTGGTTTAAGATCTAGAGTCACACTTTTTGGCTCCTCAAACGTTTCTGAATCTTGCTTCTTCGCTGTGTCGGCTGGCTCCTATATGCCACAAAGAATTTGCCTTTGAGAAGTAGAAGTAGAAGTGAAGCTGATATGCAAGCAGTGAGTGTGTTTAGTCGCAGCATTGAGATGGGAGCACAATTCCAACCATGCCTCTTCCTACTCAGGCCCATGGCAACAATCACCCTTTTATTAATGCCTGTGCCCCCCCTCCACACACACACACTCATTGATATTCAACAATGCCTAGGCGATATGCTCTGAGAAATGTCAGAAATATTTGGTCCCTTCCTGTGTGGTAATTGCAAGAATCTTTGACATATTGTAAAGTTGCCTCCAATGAGTGAATGTTACTACATTAATGTTGTTGTTGTTAACTATTTTGACTTTAATAGCATACGGTTATGTATCACACAGTTGTCACACAGAAATGTTAAAATAATGTGAAATGTTAAAATAATAGTAAAAACAAAAAAGGAGCCGTTTCACCAACAGTTCTTACATTTTTATTGAAAATTGCTACATTGCCTGACATTACATTATAATCTAGAGTTATCTGCCCTTCCTAATGTAAATGGAAATTATTGTTTAAATTGCAAATGGAACATTCTACAATGTATCTGTATATGTCATTACTGACAGGAAAAAAAAAAAGTCGCTTGATTTTATTATGAAGTATTTGCTATTTCTCATCTTCCTTTAGCTTCAAATTTATCATAACAAGACCAAACATGAAGCTGTTTCAACACTTTCAAGATTTGATGCTGACTCTTCCACAACTGATGTACATGCTGACTGCATCCCCTTCAATAAAACAGACAAGTTTTGCTCATTGTCATCCAAAGTGTTGACTGTGTACGTATTGTTTGGTTCTTCAGATGCTAGCAGTAATGCCCTATCTCCCAATGTCACTTCATTGTGTTCATATTCCTTAGTACTATCTATTTCATTGAGTGCAATTGCCCTCTGTGCCCCCTCTTGTGGCTCCATGTTTGCTCCCATCTCCATTATTGGATCACCCAAAGGAACAAAAGTGTATTTGGTTTCAGCAGCATCTGTGGAAATGTTTATTTCTTCAATGTCATTCACAACATGCTCTGTAATCCCCTTGGGCATTGGTGATTCTTCTCCTACAGGGTTGACACTCGGTTCCAAAGTTTTCTCATCAGTGGGAGACATTAAATCAGCAGTACATGTCCAATTTTCTTTAACAATTTTTGAATCCTCATCGACGTGTGAAATCTCTTGGGTGACATTCTTTTGATTTCCTTAAATCATGACCTGTAGCAATTCAGGGTTTGGTTCTTCTTCGAACATATTGACAATGTCTTGCAAAGATTGTTCAGGTATTGCAGGGATCTGATCTGTTGCCTCAGTAATTTCTGAGATGTCTACAGCGGCCACATATTCTGTGTCTTTAAGATTAAATCTTTGTTCAATGCAATCCAATAACACATCCTCAGGGCTGGTATCCTCCTGTTGTACCTTCTCAAGATCTTGAAGGCTGGACTCGAAGAGTCCTGCCACCAATACATTGGGGGGTTCATTTGTGCTGGATTGTTCATCAGAACTTTCTGTGACAATGATGAGTTCATTAGACATGGCATCAATTGCTGCTTCTAAAATCTTTTCGGCAACAGACTCTTCTTTGGGTGAGATTTCATTGTCATGTAGAGGGTCCCCAGCAAAGATGGCACTATGTTCATATTCTCCAAAAAGAGGCATCACATGCGTAGCACTGAGTGTCTCAACAGAAGGATCGGCAGAGATAAAACACTCAAAATACTGAATGAGAGAATCAATTGCAGACTCCGGTGCCACTTCAGCATTCAGGTGTTGGTTCTCAGTGTTTAAAGCATAGATATCAGATATGTGGTGAATAATAGGAGTGTATTCTTGTTGTTCTGTCATTGGAAATGACTTATCAGGTATTGCATGCTTTGCAATCTCTTCTTCCTCGGTAGTAACGTTTTCCGTCAAAGCTTCTTTCAGGAAGGATTCCGGCTGAGTTTGGAATTCTTGGTCTTTTTCATCTGGAACAAAAGGCTCCCATATTTGTGATGGCATCATTTCAGCTGAAGTCTCTTCTTCAGGGTTATTTCCCTTTGAGGGATTAAGCCAATCCACTAGTTTTTCCGTCTTAACATTATCATGGATAACCTCTTCAAGAGGAGTACTGTCCTTGATTTGCGTTTCCTGCTGACCCGCAGGAACCACAATTTCTCCTGCAGAAACTTGAGTCGCTGTAGGTTCTGGAATTGCATGTAAAATATCAGAAATGTTTTCCATCATGTGAATAACTGGCAGATTTCCCGGGGAGCCATTGCTGTCTGTCATAACAACCCGAAGAGTGGTATGGTCAGCTTCTGTTTCGAGCGTGGAACCATCTCTAGCTTCTTCTGTTGAAAACATATTTATTGTTGCAAATTCAGGGGTTGTTAGTTTCGGCTCAGTTTCAGATTCCTGAACATGAACAGTTTCAGTTTTTTCAGTTTTGCACTTATTAAAAATTTTATGAGCTATGTCCTCTGCTGACATTTTGACTGGCATGTCATCAGTGGACGCCAAACCAGCCTCATAGACAGCCGGAGCACAATCAGACACTATTTTCAGGGCTGTAATTTCTGGAAGCTTTCTGGAAGCTACTTCTGCTGAGGCATCTTTGGAAAGGTAATCTCCTTCTTTGTAACAGGTTTCCGGTTCTTCTAGAATGGATTTTTTTGTGGCATCTCCTTGCGCAGGTTCAGTGTTTTTCATCTCAAGGACATTGGTTACCTGATCAACAACCATGTTCGTTTTGATTTTGCTGACTTGAAGCTCCTCTGAGACTTCCATGCGCTCTGCTCCGTGCACCTCCTTCTCCTGCAGCTCATTGTTCTCCACGATGACCACTTCACTGAAAACAGTCAGGCTTGTCTGGGTATCCATCCTCTTTTCATTTGCAAACTCTTTGCAAACAGGTTCATCTACAAACTCAGATTCTTCTTCCATTACTACTGCCAAATGTTCTTTAAAGAAAAAATTAAACTCTTCTTTGGCAGCAGCTTCTGGATTTATGATCACAGCAGTTTCCATGAAGTCGTCTTCAGTCTGTGTGAATACATCTTCTTGAAATATTTTCTCGGTCTGCGTTGCAATTTCAGTGTAATGGGGTTCCAATTCCATAGGTGATGTTATGATGTCCGTAGTGGCTTCTTTGTTACATGTACCTGATTTCTTTATCGTGGAAATCAACATTCATATTTTAATTACTAGGTATTTCAGTTTCATGTTTTTTGCTGTGCAGTTCAGCAACCGTGAAATTAACACAATTAATTGCTGCATTTTAATGTTTACATTTATATTTCGATGTTCAAAATAATAATCAATTCAAACATCAAATGATAGAATTTAGCAGCCACATGGATCACTGAAAAATTATTAGAAAAAAATCTTAACCTGCTCCCCTTTGGCTTCATCGGTCTGCTGTTTTTGAATGGTTGGGACATCGTTTGGGGAAATTACCTGAGCTTCTGTGGGAATCACTGGGACATCCTTACTGCCGTTAACTGGAGCTTCAACATTGAAGCCGTCTGTTTCATCTATCACATGTACCGATTCATTGGCTTCGGTGTTTGGGGTCAGCTCACCATTTGGCCTTTCAGCCTTCTCACTGGTAGCTGTGAATGAGAAATGATTGTTGTAATGAGTTATAATAAATCAGGTTTGTATGTAATTTGTTATATTTGATAATATCAACATAATAATAAATTGTTTATTAATGAATTAATATTAATATTATTATAATTAATGAGTTATATTTTATAACTTGAAGTTTATTACTAATATAACTAATTTAATAACTAATATGTTTCAAATGTAATGAAGGTTTTGATCCTGTTCATTAATGATATATGCACACTGCATTGTCTGATCTACCAAAGGATTGACATATTGGCCAAGGATTGGCCAATATGCTGCAATGATGTTAATCCATATAGACACAACAACACTGAATGTTAAGCTCAGTACATTTATACAAGCCACAATGACCATATGACATCCACAAAGCAAACATGGGTTAGTCTGCTCTGGAAAGAGTGACATAACAGCCCATCCTCAATAGAACATCTTGCACAAACGACTTGCTAGATGCGCAGGATTGTTGATGCATTGAGACAGGCTATGGTTCAGTAACAGCTCAAACAGCTGCACTCTGTACATATCCACGACAACACCTATAGTTTACCTTGGAAGGCAGAATACCTAATATAACAGGGAGTCACTGTGTTTACAGAGCATTACCACTTCATCTCAGAGTAATCCCATCTACAGTCATATCAAAATAAAACGTGTGTAATAAAGTGTGTGTTTGTGTGTGTGTGTGTATGTGTGTGTGTGTGTGTGTGTGTGTGTGTGTGTGTGTGTGTGTGTGTATATATATATAAATAGAGAGAGAGAGAGAGAGAGAGAGAGAGAGAGAGAGAGAGAGAGAGTGTGTATGTG
>OOFG01048704.1:0-12500 GCA_900323295.1 Molva molva
CTGTGTGTGTGTGTGTTTGTCTAGCTCTCTCTCTCTTTCTCTCTCTTCATTAGGCAGCCCCTGCGCTGGCCTGCATGCGATTCATTAGCTTTTATCCTCTCCATTTGAAGGAGCTGGGCATAATTAGAGCATCTCTGTTTGTCCGGCATCCTTCACACAGTCACATCTCAAGGCCAATTACCGATGCCACCGCAGAGCTCCGTGATAACACCGCCACAGCGAGCGCCAGGAGAATGAACTTCAAACTATAACCGCCTCTCAAGAATGTAAATAAAATCACTTGCAAATCAACAGCTAATGATTGAATTGTGGAGAGCCACTCCGGGGATGTGTGCACTCTGAGGCCTAGCAGGGTAAAACTTTCAGCTGCCGCTTGTGCGTTTATGCATATTTGTCGTGCTGGGAGCCCGAACGCGATTGGTCTGTGTTTTCAGACAGACTTGAACTAGGCCCTCTTTTGGTAGGGCCTAGTTTCTGTGGGTTCATTAAAATGCACATGTAATAAAGTGGAAGAGTGAAGTCATAAAAACCTAGTTGCTAACTAAGTGAATTGGCTACAATAGAGATGCCCGTGTGATCAGGAGAGATAATGTGCACATTCATTAGAACAAGCTGAGTAACCAATACTTTAATGATAAATCACTTCTATTCCGTTTTCCCAAAGGGACATGGCCACGTTTGATTTAATATCCTGCCCACTGAGCTCAGGTTGTGCTTTTTTCTCCAGATTAAGCATTGTTTAGTAATCACTATATATCTCATGCAAACTGATGCAGTGCAAGTTGGCCATCGTTGACCAACTCAGCAATTCCCTCCAACCACTGAGCAAGAACGTGGGTTTAAAAATACATTGAAAAAAAACTGTTGAAAAAAGATTATACGGAAGACTATGTACAGGAGCAGAACAGCATAACATTTTAATATTCCTCAAACAAATTCAAAAACCTCCTTTACTGACAAGTGTTCAATTAATGGAATATTATCTAGGGATGGACAGAATGTAAATAATTAAAGTGATGATAGGTCTATAAAAATATTTCAATAGACAAACTGCTTATTTGGTTTTATTTAACTAGTTTTAAGTTTTCCCTCAGGATTCTGTGATGTTAAAGGGACTTGATAGTTGCCGAAATGGCCAACCAGACCACATTTGAAAGTGAACAGTGGCCCAAATGATGTTGCCCTGGGCAACCACACCATTTTTTATGATTTAACCCTCTTAAGTAGAATTACAAACAAGTGCACTATATACTGGCTTAGGTTATAGTTAGATCTAACATCAGATATATCTACCGCATTGCTTATGACGATTGCAAAAACATGGATAATTATCCAATAATACAGTAACAACTATTAAATAAAACATGGGAACATGGGACCCTGGCCCTAAACCTCCACTACACTCACAAATCTATATGTAAAAGCATGATGCCCAAGGCTTTCTGTTTTATATTTTATAATTTTAAAGAGTATCTAACAGATGGTAATGCAAACTATGATGTAGACCTGAAAAGGTTTGCACAACAGAGAAAATATTTGCAGATTTTCGGACAAAACATAATGCATATTAACAACACCATTATTTTTGGCCTACTAAAAAGGTTTATCACAATATGACTAAGAATGAATTGCATAACAAACATCTTGCAGCATTAAAGCCTACATGACTGCAGTATAAAGATGAATCCATGTATGTGGGTCTGTGTGTGTGTGTGTGTGTGTGTGTGTGTGTGTGTGTGTGTGTGTGTGTGTGTGTGTGTGTGTGTGTGTGTGTGTGTGTGAGTGGTATCTGTACAGATAACAACTCTCTCATCTCTAGTAACCCAATACAGCCCCATTCGAGAAGACACTTGGGTCCCAACGGTGATGTCATCTTTGATACACAACACGAGCAAAACATGACGGACTCCATGGAGATGAACCAAGCAGCTTTAACTCAATTACATAGAAGAACATATCGAAATACACTGAAAAATGGAGCAGACCTTTATGTTTGGAAGTATGCATGCAAGACAGATCACATCCCAGTCAACGATATGGTATCTGGCGACCTCTAACCACATTGTGTAACTCAACCATCGTTCAGGTTCTAACGGAACAAATCTGGAGCTCTCCAAAGCACTCTTCACTGCACTTGATTATCACAGAGCCACCCAACCATCTGCAAGTCTAGAACGCAGTCTCACCTACAACTAAGCCATCACACTCTACAGCCAAACCAACGATGGAAAACGTTTGATGGAAAAAAATTATACTGCACAATATCAAGATAATAATAATTTTAACAGTAAATCTAGACGCCTCAGCACCTGGGGTTTTATCATCAATCACAGCGGAACTGCTGTTCCTCCGATGTGCTTTGAGCAATCACAAAAAAGAGGAACGGCGTGCATATTTAATTTCATTCTCCACTGGTTCACACAGAAGGAAACCTGCCACTGTTCAACAAGAAACCTTTTGACAAAAAGTCTCTATTACAACTGAGTCAGCTACACGGATGAAGGGAAAAAATGTCATATTAATAATAACGTCATGACAAACGTTCCATAAGTACTTCAGACGCTTGCTTAACACAACCGAAGGCCTACACTAAAATAAGTAACAGTCAGGGCTGACATTGAGCCCTATCAGGAGACCAAGACAGGGGTAATGGCCTTTGTTGTTAGTGGAACTTAATATGCCTCTCAAGGGTCAAAATTTTCTTTTAGAAATTGTCTTACAATTGTTCTCCTATGTAACCCTGAAGTCAGATATCAACAGCTCAGCGGTGTAAAAAACCCGTTATTTAGAGTTGTTGATGACTTTAATAGTTTACACATGGTTATAACAGTATTGCGATCATGAGTAAGCAACGTTATTATTAGAACAACAGAAGAAGAAACAGCGGATGTCCACCAAAGATGGAGAATGTTACTATGTTTTAAATTACACAAAAACCGAGTAAAATCTGTGTTACTCTGGGCATTAAGATGCTTTTTTACAATACACTTTTTTAAATCGATTTCGATTTTTTTATTGCAATTCATCACACGAAACAATCACAATATTTTGCAATATATGAAATCGTGACCCTTGTATCATGATGTGTATGGTACAGCCAGATTCTTGCCAATACCCACCCCAAGCACCAGAGATTGCCCTACAGGGAGAAAACTGTAAAAAGATGAGCTCATTTCAAGCCATGTCTTTGTGAATGGATGAGCAGCTGTTTGACCCTCCCTTTTGAAAGGAGATACCAACAGATCACCAATACATCCAATACAATGATGATAAAGTTGTTATTATCGCTGTATTGGATGTATTGGTGATCTGTTGGTATCTTCTTTCAAAAGGGAGGGTCAAACAGATCACCAATACATCCAATACAGTGATAATAACAAGTTTATTATTTCAGTTTTTTGTTGTTTATCCAACACGTGTATAAAACATTTATGGACATTTAAGGACACTGTCAACAAGTTGCATTTTACCCTAATTTAAATTAAGAAAAAGTGAGATGATATGAAATGTAAGACAGGAAACTCCCAATTTATTGCATATTTTATCGTGTCTCATGATGCATATCGTATCACTAGAGATCCGTGCCAATGTACAGCTCTATTACTGGCGGATCATAAATAATGATGCACTAGTATTCATGCAATTTATCGTTCTGCTGATTAGGGATCATACACGGCCTGATTAACATGACCAACTTTCGGTTTCCCAGTCAGCGGCAGTAGTCTCAACAAGTTGACTGATACTCTGGCACTCTGCAGATCCAGAACCCTCCCCGAGGTTGTCAGACTGGAGCGCATACTCAGCCTGACTAATGCATCCCGGCGTGCTGCATCGTTCTCATATTTACTAGCCTCTACCTCTGCAGCCATGTGTGGCTGCAATCCATCACCTAGTCAGAGACGCACAAAACACACCCATCGATTTTTGCTCTTGTTTACATATTCACACATATGCAATTAGGGGGGCAGAGCAGAGTGAGCCCCACTCCAATAAATATACCTTATCCAGAGGTTGCCAGCAGGCAAGACTGATAAATCTGACACAAAGATGGAGGGGGGGATACTGTATAAAGCTTCCGCCTGAATGTTCTGGATCACTAAAGGTGCCTCACAGCGTTTAGACATATAGATCTAGTCTGTTGTGTGGAACATTTTGGTGTGCTTGTTTGTCTTTGGTTGGGCTTATACTGCTATAGTGCCATGTAAAATAGACACAAATGATCTCATTAATGTTGTCCCAGGTTTCATTTCAATAACTGCATTAAACAATAGATTATTGAGTTGTACGTCCTTATTTGTTTATATGTTACTTCGATCAGTATCTAAGAAATCTAAACGAAAATTTTGTCAAAACAGTGATACATGCTGGAGGCGGGCGGCACATCTGAATTCTGACTTGTGCTCCTTGATTCTTGACGGTCAGAAAGTATATGTGTGTACCATGCTGCCCCCAAAAGGCCAACTAAAGAATGCACCTACATAGCCCGAGGAGTACAGAGCGTCGGACTACCGACGCCAAGTATGATAACTTAACCTCACTGTCAATGTTTACCTTGTAACAAATTCGCTAAAACACGCAAGCACTCCTTAGCAAACACAGTCATGTGATCTAGGTTAAATGCAGTTTCATGCTAGACTAGTAGTACAGCCTAGGCTACTATGTCTTGTCAAATTTGCAACATAACATCACTGCAAAGTCTGCCATTCGCTTTCAATGTAAGTATTGATGAGCCTGCACATACGATAATGCCCCTCTTTATTCAAGGATAATGCCATTACGCAGACAGCTAAGATGACCCCTTTTAGGATTTAAATTAGTCTGTAATAAGTCCCCTTAGGCAGTCCACTCTACTGGTTTTCCAGTGAAAACATGTCTAACAAGCCAGACGTTTTTCATTATCTCCATTAAAACATGCAGAAAACTGGTTTGCCCAATATATTTCTATATTTGCATGTGCAAATATATTTAAGGAGAATGAGGCAGATAACATAATATATAACAACTAAGATAAAGTTCCAATGAAAAATACTTTTCAGAATAAGACACTTTCACAATATTGTTCTTTTTTACTTAATTACGATATATGCCTAATAGCTCTGAAGCTAAAAGTATTGCATAGAGATACCGAACATGAGGACAACTGTGACGTTTGTTGGTTGCTGCTTTAGTTGTTTAATGTAGCAAGTGTATCAACTCCAAAAAAAATAGATGTAATTTTCTCTACGATGGTAGGCTATATAAATACTACAAATAATGAATCCTGATTAATTCAAGAATATCCAGCATTACCTAAATATGTGATGGTTAGCAGTGAGGAATCTTGTGCGCTCTAGTCGGTATATAGCTCGTGGACAACAAACTGAGCAGAAAACGTGACTATTATAACTAATGAAGGTTGTACGTGTGTCGCTATGAAGTCTCTCAGAAATCCAAATTTCACTTTAGCACAGGGTGAGTTAAATTAAATGAAGGTCTTACACAGGCATCGCACAAGAATGTCACAGACTTCGATGAGAGAATCATCCCTTCAGGTGAATCATATTAGACACTGACAGCAACTTGTCAAGAGTTAGATACAGCTAACTCTTTGACACTGGGCGCGTGGTCGAAGCTTTACATATGAATTCTCGGTGCTTTAATAAACACGCGCAAAAGGTGTACTCTTTGGCGTCTTTCGGCACAAGGAATATAAGGTAAGTTGGAAACTATTGGGCAAACGCATGCTAGCGTTCAACCAGAACCCGGGTACACACACAGCCACAACAGCCAGCCACACACGTATTTCTTACCTCTAAAAACTTCGGCTCGAACGGACAACAGAAGGGTTATTGCAGCAAACAAGCAATTGACAACTTTATCCATGTCGACACCTCCGCCGTAGCGTTAACCCCTAAAAGCGGGGTTAACCAACAACTCTTTCGTCCTGCAAGTTGAAATTCTGAGCTATACTTTCTAATTAACGTGTTATATCTCTGGGGCAGAGTCTATCCTGCCCTCCTAATCTGTTCCTGTGTGACAATAGTCTATTCTGTCGTCGACACGCTGCTCCTTGCCGACTTGCTCCAGACTTGAGGAGGAATCTCTGAGTGAGTCCTGATTCCTGAATTACGCGGGGATTGAGTGGTCCAGCTCCGCCAGCCCCGAGTGCATATGTGCGCGCGCGCTCCGTCTCTCCGGTAGAGGGGGCATGTGAGCTCTGTTTAGCACTAAGCTGGCACGAGCCAAACCTGAGTTAGCCATACCAGAATTAACTCAAACCAACACGGTATCGCCCCTCCTCATACATTGATGATTTAATGACAATTGTTTTGTTTAATATGATGTTTAATATCCCTATTATTGTGGCTAATTTCACCATATATGAATATCTTTATGTAATATTTATAGATCTATCTATCTATCTATCTATCTATCTATCTATCTATCTATCTATCTATCTATCTATCTATCTTTCTTTCTTTCTATCTATCACATTAATGTCTACATTTGTTTACAGACAAATATGAACTTCACCTTGCATCTTATCCAATCAAACCTTTGCTTTAGAGTTAACGTGTGTATATCCTTCAATCCTTCATCTGCTTAATCTAAATTCCCCTTGTGTGTCCTCTTTGATCAAATTTGTGCATTGATCCCGTTAAAGGGAGACCGGGTTGACATTCAAGAGCTCTTCATTAGTTGACACAGCATACCACTGATATCAGACTCTACTTATTGAACATGGTTTTATTTTTTTATGGTTTAATTATGGCATGTGACTTTTATATATATATGCTAATATAAATGTGACATTAAAGTATACCTAAGACCTTGCACATACAAACAATGGATTTTCTATAGCCCTTAGAAGTGTGTCACAAAATGCAAATGAATGACAATGTCAGACAATGTCAGTGTGTTATTGTTGGATGCATGAATGCAGGTATGCATAAACAGTCAGCAGTATAGGGACAACCCCGTGGCAGGTTCCATCCCCAATTAAAATGATGTGTCATTGGCACAGCACTACCTTTAGCTTTAGGATTACCTATTGGTACCAATAAGCATAAGGCACCATCCTGTTGTTCTTGTCATTTTATGTAGATCATTTGAACATGATAATAAGTACATACAATGGCACATTGTGTGTGTGTGTGTGTGTGTGTGTGTGTGTGTGTGTGTGTGTGTGTGTGTGTGTGTGTGTGTGGGTGTGTGTGTGTGTGTGTGTGTGTGTGTGTGTGTGCGTACATGTGCGTGGCTGAATGCGTGTGTGTGTGTGTGTGTTTCTGTTTCTGTTTCTAAATAAGGTGTGGCAAAGAGGTTGGACCAGTCGTCCATGAATATGTGGTAAAACATAACATGTTGTCTTTTACAAACATTTGATAGGCCTAATGATAGGCTCCACCTTGGATCTAAAAATACGATGTGGGAGAAAACAACAATGCATAACTATTCATTAGTTATGCATTGTCTACAGTTGTAGACTCCTACAACTGAAAATAAACTTTATCCTTACTGATGAGAACCGTATGACGTTTAGAAAGTTTATGGCACTATCACGCTGTTTGCCAATAAGTGTCATTCATCTCTCTCTAGCCGCGTGCTGCTTCCTTGCGGGACCAAACAAATGGCGGTACCGAAATTACCCTCGCACAGGATGACTTATTAAACCTCTCGCAGTGTGGCTGCCAAAAAAATGTTATTTTCTGGCTGTTTTGTTCCACTATGTTTATCCAGCACTTTTGATTGTCAACGGCTCAATGGGAGATTGATTATCAGACTATATTCAGTAAAGTTAGTGACTGCCACCAAAGCGTCTGTCTCTCTCTACGCACGTTTATGGCTGTGAAACAAGAGTGCTTGTAGCGGCCCGTGTTGCTCTGCTTGTTCCATCTCAAACGAGGCCTCATTAGAAAGCAACACTGTTTGTACGGTTATATGCCCCCACGGGAAACACAACAAGTAAACAGCATTGACAAATAGGCCCTCGGTTGAGATTTTCATCTGGGCACATCTCCCACACTAGAGTCTAGACTGTCTGCTAGATGCCCAGCCCTGGTGAATAGCTGTCCGTGCCGTGAAACAGGTCAACTTCTTCCACACATAATAAGTAATATATTGTTTTAATTAATTTGCATGGTGCATAATGTGGTTGTTGACAACACCAAATGTGCTGTACTCTATTTTAATTGGTCCCCGAATATCATTCTGAAGCTTAAATTAGCATGTGTGCTGTAATGTAGATGACCTCGAGTCAACTGACTTGAACTGATGCAAGATTTTTTCACGTCTGACACATGATTCCTGCTTTGAAAAGAGACCAATCCAACATGTGGCGAGACTTAGATAATGCATTCATTATTTTAAGTAATATACAAAAATGCCACCAGATGTCGTGGTTTTGTATTTTCTATGGAGTCGCATTATGGTATTGCAAAATAATCTCTTTCTTTTTGCATCAACAATCTGGGAGGTGTATTTTCTGAAAGTACCAATACAAAGGACAAATATATTGAAAAACTTCCAAGTGCTATAACGAATTTGTGTATCAACTAAGATATTCAAGTCCAAATATAAAGTAGTAGGCTATTTATCCCACTCAATGTCTGTGATGTTTAATTTGTCTGTAATTGTTCATACTCAAATAATTTATATCCAGTTAAATTTTTTTGTCTCATTCGCTTCATGTTTATTGAGCCCAGAAGGTTTGCTGAACCAACATGTCTTTCCAGAAATACATTATTGCAACTATACAATTTCACCATGGGGATGTATAAAGTGTAATCCAACACATTTAATACAGACATTCATACCTCAACAATTTGGTGGTGAGAGCTTAATGTAATTGAATTAGCTTTTTCTCAGACTAAGCATTGCTGGTTTCCATCAGTGTTGCATTGTGTGGATCCCATCGCGACGGCATCGGAGAATCTTCCGGTATTGCTGTAATCTGGTGGAGTGGAACATTCAATCACAGACTATATGGTCTTGCTTTGTCGCTGGTCTTAATCCCCCCACACCAACACACCAACACACACACACATTCACACACACACAAGCACACACGCACATGCACACGCACACACACACACACACGCACGCACACGCACACAAACACACACACGCATGCACACACACACATACACACGCACACACACACACACGCATGCACACACACACACTCTCACACACACACACAAACATGCACATGCACACGCACATGCACACGCACCCACACACACACACACACACACACAAGCACACAAACACACACACACATGCACACGCACACAAACACACACACACACACACACACACACACACACACACACACACACACTTTCGCCACCACCACAACCTCTGTTCTTTCCACAGACTTTGCACAGTTGCTCTTTTTGACTTGGCTGCAACAAGGAGGGGATCTGCTGGAGAACATAACTGAACCCCAGTTGTGCATCCCTGTCTGCCATGGTGGGTGTCAATAATAATGTTCATCCGGCAAGGTATCCATGTCTAAATCCTTTACCTGGGAAATTAAAAGTTCCCCCCAATGTCCTTTGTTGTGGTTTTAACAACTTTACCAAGAAGGAATTTATAGTTTGGTAAACCAATATGACCGACAATTGAGTTCATATTCCTCAGACACAAAGCAAGAGAACAACATCTTCCTCGTCTTACTCCAATCGGGCCCTTAAACCGAGGAAGTGTGAAATCTAGCGTCCCCATAAAACATCTTCTGGCGTGGTGTGAGTGGCAGTAACGTTTATCTGGGCCACAAAGTCTCCAAGGTTTATCCCATCAGATGGGCCCCCGTGGCATCAGAGCACTGCACAGCATGTGTACCACCTGCTCTGAGTCAGGAAGGGAAGACCATGATCATAATTACACCACACATACACACACACACACAAACACACACACAGAGTGATCAACTTACACACACTAGCACAACACACACACACACACTGATAAACTCACACACACTAGCACAACACACTCCCACCCACACACACATGTTCCCATGGCTGCTTGTGTCCAATCAAGAGGGTTTGAGGTAGTTATAGAGGGCACTGAGGCCTCCTTGCAGCACTTCCTGGATGGGCTTGACAAGGGGGTTGTGGACGATGTGAAGACCCTTATCAAGTGGGTGGCAGGCCAGTTTCCTCAGCCCGCTCATCAGGTACATCTCCACAGGCACGCTCTGCAGGTCGTTAAAGTCCACGTTGAGGAGCTCCAAGGACTCCAGGAAGCACAGGGTCTTGGGCAGTGAGTGGAGGCTGTTCCCCTCCACAATGAGGATCTTCAGGTTGACAAGGTCCTGGATCTGGTCGGCAATGGTCTCCAGGCGGTTGCAGGCCAGGTGCAGAAAGACCAGGCCCTTCATGCTGTAGACGCAGGTGGGGATGTGGGCCATGCGGTTGTTGCTCAGGTTCAGCTTGGTCAAGTTGCGCATGGAGGCCAGGCTCTCGGGTAGTGCCGTGATCTGATTGTCGGCCAGGCTGAGAACCTCAAGGCTGCTGCAAGAGCCAAGTTCCTCCGGCACCTCGCTCAGGCGGTTGCGGTAGGCGAAGAGCACGCGCAGCTTCTTCAGCAGGCCGATCTCAGGCGGCAGGCTGGCCAGGTTGTTGCCCCACAGGTTGAGGACCACCAGGTTGTCCATGGCGCCCAGCGCGGGAGGCAGGCTCCGCAGGCAGTTGATGGACAAGTTGAGCTTCTCCAGCTCCCGCAGCTCCCAGAGTTCCATGGGGGGGTCATCCAGCCCCCGCATGGCCAAGCTCAGCGTGCAGTAACCAAAGCGCACCGTGGTCTGCTTGCGGATCCTCTCGGCGGCCGAGGACAGGCCTCCTCCGTTGCTGCCGCTATGGTCGTCCCTCACACTCACGCTCCTCCGGCCATGGCTCGTGCTTACCTCACTCAGCTCCTCTTTGGAGAAACTGCGGGAATGACGCCCACCCATGGCTTTCCAAGGTGAGAGAGCTTCTACTGAAATAAGTTGGCAGCTGTTGTTCAATGGCCGGCACTCAGAGCACAGAGTGATTTGCTGATGGTAATGGCTTCCTATTGCTCTCTGGGGATCGGGAACAAGGCCTGGTGGTAGGCATGGCAATGCCAATGTTGGGTTGTTATCCGGTCGTTGCTGTCAGGCTGTTTTGGCAGTGGTTTCTCTTGAGTTCTGCTGTCGTTGAGAGAGCTGTTACAGTCGACTGTAACAGAGCACTGCTCTGAGAATGAATTCTGGGTCCCCCAACCAAGTGCCTGCCTTACTGGGTTTCACTCTGCAGCTGGTCCTGTCACTTCTCGATGGGACCGAAAGTCAAAGCCATTGTCCCAGCCCACACCCCCCAATCCACGCCCCAGTGTCCAATCAGAGGACAGGGGATAGAGCCTGGCTTAGGCTCAATCACTTGATGTCACAGCTATGATCTCACACCCTTAAGACCCTCACACTCAAATACACCAACACACACACACACACACACACACACACATGCACACATACAAATACAAATACATACACACACACACACACGTGTATACACGTACATGTACACACAACACATGAGTGCACAGAGCCAAACACAGGATATCGTACACAGCACACACACACACACACACACACACAAAAACACACACACACACACTCTCGGAACTTAGGAAACATGAAGCAAGAAAGAGACACATAGTTGTTGCATCATAGTTATATATGTTGACGTGCTTCATATTAGGAGCATGTCAAAATGTTGTTAGCCATACCTGGGTTTCATTGTGCATTTTTCATTTAGAATTGGCTTGATAATTGACATACCACTGAACAACTGGTGCTTGTGTTACCATAACCTTATAACCGTGTGTGCACGCGTTTGTGTGCATGTGTATGTGCGCGCGGACGTATGTTTGTGTGACTGTGTGTGCGCACATGTGTGTTTTCGAGTGTATGTGCGTGCGTGTGTGTGTGTGAGTCCGGCATCCCTACATGGATGAATGTTCTCCTCGCCCTACCTAAAAACTGGTACAGAGCCTCGACTTCAGCAAAATATTAAATTGCTTTTTTTTTTAAAGCGGTTCTCAGAGGTGCTTGGGAAAATGCACATACATGGATCTAGTGGCGGTCAATGCCAAGCACTTCAGGTCACTTATCATGGCCTTCTGATGTAGCTGGCCTCACTATTCCATCCATCCATCGTGAATAACGAATAATATACACACACAGTATTATTTAAAATGTTTAACAGTGTTTAAAGGCTGCCTATAAAACATACTGACCTCTCTACTTGGCAGAATCATGGCTAAGGTTAATCTGTTATGCTAAATAAGAATGAGCGGTACCTATAAATGGAGACTCCCTGAACGGATTCGACACGTGTCAGGATATTTTTATGTAGTGTTTTTTTTTGGTCATGTTAAATGTCATGACATTTCAATCTTAACCAGCTGCAAGGCGTGATGCTTGTTGATGAACGATCCCCTCATCCTCGGGTCAGTCACATGGTGACCTTTGTATTTTATTAGTCATGACACTT
>OOFG01048707.1:0-11288 GCA_900323295.1 Molva molva
CTACTGCAGTACTGTGTAGCTCTCCGCCCCCCAGCCCCCACACTCCTCTGTGCTCCTGCTTCACTGCACACAAACACAGCATGCTACCAGTTGTAATCACTGTTGGACACAATTTCAGGGACAATTTGAAGACTATTTATTATCCTTAGTCAATATAAACTGGAGACAACCCTTTTCTGGATGTTCATTTGAAAAGCTATTGACAGGTGCAATTAATAAATCAGATACTAACTGTACTAAGTACTCTGTTGTTGTTTCTTTGATTTAGTTGTTTGTTTGTATATCATTCAGCTCACTCGACACATCAAGGACACTCAAGAGTCTATCAATCATTCCAGAACGATGTGGAAATGTAATGACTGCCAAATTAATTATCTATTTGCCATTTCATTATTAAATATGCACAAATGCATTAATTGTATGAGGCGACACTTACAATATCACTGTACTTCATTTGATTAAGCCAATTCATATTTTCATATACTCAATTACACCTCATACCCCAAAAGCACACCGGTCTCAAATCATACAATAACAAGCGCAATTTAAATTCCAGTACACAATGCCATGTATTGGTGAGCAAGCTCCTTGTACGTTAGCATATTTAACATAAACGTTCACGGAGACATGGCTATAACACGCCTTGGGGAGAATAGGTGATAAAGTTACTGGCAGAGCACGCTGTATCCATGAGTGCCCTCTTCCGATTAGGTGGACGGGACAAAATGGCCTCCAGGGAAAGGCAGCGGGCTCAGCAGGGCTCTAGGTAACACATAGCTCTTAATCACACATGACCCGGCTGCAACATAATAGAGAGTTAAGAAGCAGTTTGGGCCCTCCAGCCACGTTCCTCAATCTCCTGTCCCCCACCCGGCACAACTACACAGACCGCCTGCAACCTGTGGGTCAGTTGGGAGCCATGTTGAATATGATGTAGTGGATACCGACGCATAATAACTTTATTTAAAAGTAAAACGTGAAGCTGACACGTTTAACGATATAAGCGAAACCCTGTAGTGATGTGTCACGGCCAACGTATTGAGAGAGACTTCTACTGCGTTCATATTGTTAGCAAGCTGACTCTTTAACTTCGCTCATTGTGGAGTATTGTCTAGGTTTCTGCGTGCTCTGCATTCAACATGTCAGAAGCTCATTTGTCAAAGTGAAGTTAGGGAAAGAGAGAAAAAACTTCCTTTTAAATCCCTCCCCTAATATCCTGTTTTACTTGGAAGTGCACCACACAACGGAAGCAAGATACTCTCAAGGTTTTTTTTGTGTTGTCTTTATTTAATCAAATATGACTCAATGTGAAGACTGTGTTTCTCTTAGTTAAACCACATGCTTTCATGATCTCAATTGTCAAATGTCTGCGTGTTAATACACTATAAACATTCATCGATCCCTACAAGTTAAAATGAAGAAGGTTGAACGTGAAAACTTATATCATAAATGATGCACGTAGGACATAACATCCTCTCGGCCTCTATGTTGTTTTTAGCACAAGATTGTATCAAACTACTGAAAAAATTATAATTTCGGCTGAAACTCATCAACTACATAAAAAAACACATTAGTTTGATCTGACTTTGGCACAGTGTTCGTATGGGGCAGAGGCTATAGGAGGGCTTTAAGACCTGGGGGAGTTGTCCATCTGCTGGAATGCAGAGGGAGGCTTGTAAATTAGAGACCCTAATGAAAACTCTCTGGTGTCCAACTGAAGCAATCATCTGGTTAGAATCAACCAGTTATTTCACTAATTTCTTTGCCTCTCCCCGAGCAAAATTGAGAGGAAAAAAAAAAATACACGTTCCACTTTACACACCTGCACTTTGAACTTCAGCGGAGTGCAATCCAATGTGGTGGGGTTTTTTTGGTCTGGTTTCTTGTTAAAAGAGAAATAGGGAAAAGAAACCATTTAAAGTTCATGATAAAATAATGTGTAGCAATAAGTGTAGCATATGCCATTGTAGCAGAACGTCTTCTTTGTATGTGTTCCTAGCAGCTCACAATGACAAAAGTTATATCGGAAATAATTATTATGTTTGCTATATTATATAATTATTGTTTAAGGATTAGAGAGAGAAGTGACACTTACTTTTTTGTATTTATTTATTTATATATACATATGTATTTGTAGTTTGAAAATGTATTTTCAATTACTTATTTATTTTTTGTGTTTTTGCTGACTTCTTTTGCAACAGTGTCTAAACCATCTCCCCGCTGAATTGGTCACTACTTTCCTTGGAGTTATTCAACCTTTCACCCACTGGGCCCCTCGAACAGTGACCTTTAACCAGATGCCATTTTCTTAAAATCTCCCTGCCAGTTTCAACCTCTGGAATCTGCAACACATTACAAGAGGAGGAGGGGACAAAGCCAGTAGATTAGAGGCCAACTTAGCTATTAGTTTGCTGATACAGTTTTACTAGGGTCAAATGCAGTGACGGGGAAAACAAGTTGAGGAAGAAAAAGTGTTTTTCTTTTGAAACCTAAAACTATACGGGGCCTCCAAGTGTAGCCAGAGAGATCGCCTAAAGAAACAAAATTGAATTAGTAAACACCATGAGGAAAAAACGCATTGTGTTCCTCATTAAAGGGATCCAGATGCAGTCCATGCGGGTTGTGGGGTGCACTTAGAAAGCATCAACGTAAAATGCCAGTTACTTTACAACGGCCATTACCCAGGCAGAGTGGACTACGTGTTCAAGGTGATTCAACTAAAAAAATAATTTAATAACCAATTAATTTCTGTCCTTTGTGCCGTTTTAAAGTTATTGGATTGGTCAGTAGTCGCTGACTTTAATGTTCTATTTCATGTTTCTTAGGTCATCATTCATACCAAGTATTCATTTGGTTTTGGAACATCTATGTAGATATATATGTCTTCTTCTCGTAGCTTCTCAATTAGATCATGTGATTTGAGCAGGGAGGGCTGCGGCAAGGTTGTATCCTAATGCATGGAGCAAAGTTGCTTGTCTTTGCTGAAAGCTTTTGTTTCCTGGGGCTTTCTATTCATCACAAAGCCTTTGGTGGGAAGAGACATAAAGACAGGCTCTGACCCTGGTGTGTGCCCTTTGACCCCAGTGAACCTGAGGGGACAGATTTTTGGCAACTGTGCAATCACTATTAGTTTACCGTAAAGGACGCGGTGGAAGATGGCCGGAGCCAGACCAGTGAATGGGGGGGAGGGGGTAGGAGAGGGAACTGGGTGGGAAAAAAGTGGTAATTTCTAGAAGCGCGGAGAGTCTATTTCAAAAGAGGCGCTGGTGGGTCAGCTGACACGCGGGGTCAAAGGTGGGGTTTTGGCCCGATTCCTTGCCCATGTTACTGTAACATCTGCTTAGAGACTTTCTGACCCTCAGGGGCAGGGCGGGAAAAAACATTTCATATTGCTTGGATGTCAATAACTGTGCTCAGCTTGAAGGACCCCCCAGGGCTTCGGCCAATGAACAGAAGGCCGTTCTTTATTGTAAGTATCTATTCTCTACGTCAACCCGTCTTAGATGTGACATTAATGAGAAACGTACACGTGCTTTCACATGTAAAAACATGACCGATGTAATATTTTGTGAATATAAATCTACAATAACCTTTGTTGAAATTGAGTATCCAAACTGCTAATCCTTCCACAGTTCCTTTGATATAGAGAACCCTCTCCTGTACAGAGGGAATGAGTCAGGTCTGAAAAAGGTCCATCACACCTTGTCCCTCCCTGTTGAGAGTGGCAGTGATAAAGTCGACGATATTGCCTCTGGCAGCGTTATCTACAAGTGTCCATGTTAGGGACACATGGGGAGCCCAAGCTCCAGGGGTGGCCATTAAGTAAATTGGCCTCTATAGACCCATAGCCGTGTCACTGTCCATGACGAGCTGCCACCTATTTGACCCATGGACAGGAGTCCGGAACTGACCAGCAGCTGCTCTGTGGGCTTGTCTTCCAAGCTTGGGAAGTGGCTCCTAATTAGCCTCCCACACCCATAAAAGTGTCCAGTAGGGTGAGGCGCTACAGGCTCATCGATCGCGGTGATGTGCTCCCTATACTGAGCTTTGACTTAAAAGCACCACAATCAGGACGAATGAGGAGACCAGTCAGGTGACAGGAGACACAGAGACCCCCACGTGTCAACAGAGACCCTCATTGGACAAGTTGTTATTTGGGCCATGAAGGTATCATTTTGACACCATTTTCTTTTTTAATGAAAATGTACCACTCTAGAAATGACTTTGATGATTTTAACATCAAAGAGATAAAAGCCATATTTATTTTTGGATGATTCTTGATGCTTCTCTGATGTTCCCCCGAGACGTACTTTTGATGTTCTAGTACACACCCCCATGGCTTGGGCGTTACCTACAACAGCAACAATCATCGCTGGTTAAAACGGTAATTACAAATGGATCCAGCTACACTTGGCCAGGTATAATATCATCACAAATAGGGACTTTGGGTTTTATTGCAGTCACAGGAAGTGTAGAGAAGAAAGCATGGCCCTGCACAATCGCTCCTACAGACATTTCCCCTGTCCTATATTTTTTTTAACACTCCATGAGTTGTTTTTCTTTCATTTAGCTGGCCTCCACCAATAAAAATGCAAGCCAATTTTCCAGTGCATTAACCCGGGAGATCTTTAATACACAAGAGTTTTGGTGCAAAGGGGATGGCAAGGCCTCTCTGCAAAGATGGATGAGACTGCCGACTAAGAGTGGGCAGTTTTCCCACTGCCCTGGTCTCGGCTGGGGGACAAAGGCCTCATTGAGTGGGATGCTTGACATCAGCATCATAAACTAGTCATGGCTACAAAGACCCTGACACTTTAAAGTACCAGCTACTGCTGCCTTCCTTTCTCTCGTGCTACTCTGCGTTTTGCTGAGGCTGATCACGTCACCAACGGCTCTGCCTTTCGCCCCTGAAAGCTCCAAAGATTTTAAGCGAAAAAAGAATATTGGCAATAATTTCCTTTTAGTCCCATGTTTTCCTTTATCTTCAGATATATGTGTTTTTTCTTATGCGTATGTGTTTATATATATATATAAACACATACGCTTACCATTGAGTTGTCAGAGAGACAGGGAAGCCAGGCTGCCTTGCTGAACTGAAGAGTGATCAAAAAGCATGTCAGTGCAAAGCCGGCTCCAGAGTCTCAGTGTCATGTTAAAGGCTAGGGTGCACTTTAATAGATTAAACCCATGCCACTTTGCCTCCAAAGAGGTGCTGATGGATACAATCATGTTTATCATACATTCATGGCGAAACACAACCAAAAGCAGGGATCTCGTTGCATTTATTGTATTTGGCCAGGGGCAAATATGCCATCATCGCACCCATCACTCCTGTTGAAAATACGTCTGCATCGCTACACTTACATCTTAGATATAACTATAAATATCTATAGATATAGATAGATGGTTGGATACATAGACGGACGAGCAGACAGACAGACAGACAGACAGACAGACAGATACATAGATAGACAGATAGATAAATAGATAGATAGATAGATAGATAGATTGATAGACAGATAGATTAACCAAACTAACCAAAACAGTACATGATGTCTTGGTGAACATGGTGGTTGTGCGTAAGACCCAGGGCAGAGAGAAGCCTCTTTGTCTCCATGACGGACAGCCCTAGCGACCCTGCGGATCTGTAGGTGAAGTGCTCCACTGTGTTTGTGTCACCTCTTCACCCAGGCATGCGTAATAGAGCCTTCATGAGTTAGAGAAAAAAAAGGACTTGGTGCACTTGAAGGTCTGGAGATTATCACCGTGCCAGCTGGCTCACATGCGCCCTCTTGGCTATATTTAAATGCAATGAAATGTTGGGAAGAATGGCTTCACAAAGAAACTATTACATGTTACAAATGACATGACTTACTCACCCGGTCCAGTCTAGTATAACCCCTGTCTGTTTTTGACTTGGGCCCTTTGTTAAAATAAAGTTGAATTAGCCTTTATTAGTGCATGTCCTAAATCCCTTTTTCCCATTGTGTTATGTTAGCATTGTGTATTTAACGGGATGCTAACTGTTTTAAGCTACATCGTACATGAGAGATCATGTACTGTTCTTGTGACAATAATGTCTAATACTCTAATAATTATTAATCAAAAAGATTTCCTGAGTTTGCTGTGTGCGTGCGTTTCCAACCAGACGCCCACCACGCCGTCCCCCCATGCACCATCGGGCATCATTCTGTTAATAGTTATCTGTCCTCAAGTCCTTGACCTCTCGCAATTGTAAACAGGTTTTTTTACACCGCTCTCAGCACTCTTTGACCGAGGGAGTTTGGTCGACAGCGATGCCCCCCCCCCCTGCGAGAGATAAGCAAGCCAGGGGCCGTGGACCTGTCCCGGCCTGCAGTGCCCTCTGCAGCACCTCTGCACCGCACTCGCTCCAATTCCTCCCGACCCCGCCAGATCACACAGGGTTAATCTGCCCTGAACCCTGACTCCTCAAAAGCACAAGTCTGGCGCTTTCTGGACCCCGTCCCAGTTGGAGCGGTACGATGCAGTGCACGCCGTGCCCCTGGATGTAGACCCCCACTCCACACACACACACACACACACACACACACACACACACACCCTTGTCCACTGGCACCGCGCTCGCAGACCACAGAACACAGGAAGATAAGGTGGAAGAATGGCAGGAAGGCTGAGAGCAGCGAGTGGTGTGGTAAACAAACAGTTGCATACGTCTGCCCGCATCCTCCACCTCTTAATGACCTGCGACTCCACTCTTTCTAAATGTCAAGTTGAGAAATACCTTTCTTTGTTAAGGCCTCTGACTGGACAAATTGCTCAGCAGCATTAACTAAACAACCCAATGCTGATAATGAACTCAACAGCTCCAGAATGATACTGAGACAGTTACTGTATTGTCCGGGAAAATCCTTTTTCATAAACAAATTAATCTTTTCACTGAAAAGTTTCAACACCAACAACTATTAATTACATAACATAACAGACTTTAGGCAAAATGTGTTAACAGATGCCACAAAGTTCAATGCTTGGCATTTAAGCATGATCTGAATAGCATATTGTGCGTAACTTGTTGGGTTGTTTAGACAGAGTTGTAAATTGCCCTGGGAGAGAAATGTGACACTCATGCATACAATGAAGTTTAAACTGAGAAATTTGCATCGGCTCGCCCATATCCCTCTCAGGTACTTTGATCCCTGTGGTGTAGTGAAGCAAAAACCCAATCATTGCTAAGCACATTAAGGCTAACAGAGCATGGCGTGGTATTTAGCTTTATGTTTATCTGCCATAATAACGTGGGCAGGGAGACTGTGGCATGTCAATGCGGGTCAGGCCGGCAGGTGTTGTTACAAAGCTGTGATTTCCTCGCCTCTGTACTCCGGCACCTCAGAGGCAGAGACGTGTAATGTTGAGGTAAGTGAAATGATGCCCGCCATAATGGAGGACCAGAGACTGATGCAGCGGTATCCTGTGACAAAACAATAGCCCACGGAAATAGAGAGGAGAAAAAGCAATGCTTTCCACATTGTGATGTTTGTCTTTTCTTCAATAAATAAGACTGAAGACTTGTAACTAGGATCTTAAGTGTCGGGTGGACAGATCTTTCTTTGATCTGCTGAAATAAGCGACGCTCGGAGCAGGGCGATAGATCGCATCTTGGAGAAGAGTGAGCGGGGCCAGAGAAAAGGAAGATGAAGAAACGTGAGCTTATTCTCGGTACACTTGGACAAGACCACAGGCGATCCTGATGAGGGGAGATAGAGGGTCTGATTAGCCAACCAGTAAGGAGCATGTATACCCTGCCAAAGCAGACAAATGGAACTATTGTAGCGCTATGACAGCCTTTGATCATGTTTTTTTGCGTCCAGACACAGAGAGAGAGAGCGAGAGAGAGAGAGAGAGAGAGAGAGAGAGAGAGAGAGAGAGAGAGAGAGAGAGAGAGATATCTCCATCACAAGTGCTCCTTGTTATGCTGTCACATGCGGGCGTGTGAAGACCATGGGAAGATGGTATTTACATGACATGATATCAGCTCCTATATGGGCCATCTGTATGTGGCATGCTGTATGTAGGCTTTATTAGTATGACTCCACTTTTGACGACACAAACCTCATATAAGTAAACAAAAAAGGATTATATAGACATATATATTATAGTTACTATACAAACAATGTCATCTTTCTAGTTGAATGTAATGACAATCTATCCCGAATTCAGCTGAATCCTTCGGATTCCCAGCCTGGATGTTTGAGGAAGGAATCTAGTCTGACCTAACTGGCTGTTCCAACTGGCTGTTTAGCACCCCCACTCCCCACCACCACCTGAATAATGCAAGCAGTTTGTAAGGCATTTTATTGTGCATGCATGCGTGTGTGTATGTGTGTGTGTGTGTGTGTGTGTGTGTGAGGTACCCTCCAATAGTGAGCGAGTATCGGGGCTGAGGACGCAGGCAGGGGGTTGGGGGGGTAGCAGGACTGATGCAAGGTAGCATTTGCAATTGGGAGGTTTTGGTTTCAGGCTCTCTAGTCATCAATCATCCCGGGCCTATTCTGTTCTTTGACAGCTCACTACAAGGCTTGACATTTAACACTCACGACCCTGGACCAGGCTCTCAGCAAGACCAGGGACTTCAGAAAACACACACACACCCACACAAAATCCATACAATGACACTCTCCCCTCTTCCGTCCGTGGTAGAGCTGAGCCAAAGCAGATACAAATTAATAATTCCCATCTGCAATACACTTTGAGTCTGGTTAAATTACCGCTAAAGGCCCCCAGTCCCCTCTTGGCCCTAACTTCAACATACACAAAAGAGCTAGATGAGAAAGTCAAGGGGCTGCAGGGCCTATTAAAGTAAACGCTTGTATTTTTTTGTGTGTGGATGGACTCTGTGAACTTTTGAAAAACTTTTCCCAATTCACTAAATCATTCCAATAGCATGTGGAGAGTGAGACGGATTCATGTTGCAGATAGGTCAAATGAAAACAGAGTAAGCACTGTGTGGGGTGTAGAGTGTGTTTTATATTTTAGCTGCCTTACGTTTTATTCAAAGATTTAATCAAACATTTATTTATTTTTTTATTTAAGGGAGATTATTTTTCACAGAGTTTTTAGGCTTGTAGGGCATTAAACACACTATCGCAATCAAGGATGCTAATGCATGTCATTGCTAAAGATTTAGCTGGATAATTCCCAGCTAAATGTTTGTTTGTGTGAGCGTTCCGGTGTTATCACTACAGTGCTCTGTGCCGGATTGTCCTGTCCTGACAGTGCTTAATATGCAAACACAGCAAACAAACAAAAACGAAAACAATACAACGCCCACATGCTATTGGCTCCCCCACAAACTAACCCTAACTCGGCACAGTGTTCGCCTGTCATTCTTCTCTTACTTTCTTTCTTCCTCAGAATAAACAAGTGTTGAACTTCCGTGTCCTGCCTCTTACACAGAGTTACAACGTGGTTGGCGATAGCATCTCCTCCACCTCAGACCATATCTGTTCCCTCTCCAGTGCTGGGGAAAGGAGAGCTGCTTCAGGGATTGTGTGAACCATAGAACATCTCCTCCATCTTGGGTGTGTGATATGCTCTCCTGGCTGCATACTAAACAAGTTGCCAGACAACTGGTCATGTCTTAACTGGGAAACTGGCATGTATTGTTCCTCCTTCTATTGAACGGGCCTCCCAGGGCAGCCTTTCATCCCCAGTGCGCCACCAGAGGTATTCCTTTAAATGCCTTGCTTTAGTTTAGTCCAGTTAAGTTGCTTTCTCTTTCAACCTCCAAATCGTTCACAACATTCCCACTGGCTTCATTATTAAAATGGGAATTTGAAGAATATAGAATTTGTTTTGATAATAGTAAAAAAATAAAATGTTTAATGACATTTTACAATCAGTTCATATCATTGTGTAATAATGTATACAATGAATAATAATATATATAGGCCTTTATATATATATGTATAGGCCTATGTAAACACACACAAACACACACAAACACACACACACACAAGTAACCACACATAATAATACACGGATCAAAAAAGGCCTGGGATAATTCCACTGTGATGTCATCACAGGAAAGGTCTATTCCTGCACCAGAAATCAGCTGAATATCAGCTTATGAGCAAAGCCGTGCCTCCAATGGCCGCCCCCTCCGCCGGCCGCACCATATGGCGGGGTCCTAATGCCACGGGCGCGGGCTTTAATGACAGAGTGGATGTGAGGCGCACATGTCGAGGGAAATTGGGGGATGGGCTGGAAAAACACTCATCAAGTCTTCAGGCCTGGAGAGAGACCGCACAAGGTCAGCAGCAGAGACATGTGTGTTCAACAAAAGGCAGGTGACTTCTCATCTACTCAATTACAGGAAGAGGGAGGCGGGGGGTCATTAAAAGTGTTTCTGGAGTATTATTATGTTTTCTTTCCTTTTTTGATTCGGAATAAGCCCTCGTCGATATGCTCGCGCTGCTTCGGTCGTAGATAACAACGGCTTTCCTTAAGCATGTCAATAGTATCAGCATATATAAGAAAAAAATATTTTGAGGTGGAAGATCCAATCTCCTTTGCAAATATGCACAGCTGCCAGCAGGAGGTCCTGGGACGAGTAAACAACGATGGACTCATAATTAATGTTTACTAAGGCTGATGCAATCGCATGACATTTGGAGTGCTAGTGGTGTGCGCTCCACTGCCCACCAGCTGATCTCTGAACAGTGTCTTAACCTGACATCCCGCTCGCAGAGCTGCCCTGAACACACCGGGCGCAAAGAAAAAAAAAGAATAATAACAATAATAAAGGAACATCTTAATTTAAATGTAAAGGCCATTCTCTTCCAGCGTGGCATTTTTCCTTTAAAAGCTTTAACCGTTAAAAAAAAGAAAAACTAAAGAATAAAGAAATGAAAAAAAAAAGATATAATAGTGCACTTGATTCCGAGTAGCCCATTGATTCTTTATAGCATCCTTCCCAGCGCGCATGCTAGAAGCCACGGCTTCCCTCTCGCACCACACCAGACACTAATACCCCAGCAGCAGCGGTGGTGTTGTGGTGGGACTGGGAGCAGACTGACGACAGGGAGGGCAGGCTGAGTGATTGATGGAGTTGAGGTCGGTCTATAAAGGTCTGCAAAGAGTGCAGTAGGAGATAATCAGAGAGGAGAGGGTGTCTCCTGGCCTCGTATCCCCCCATGAGCACGCACACACACACACACACACACACACACCACGCACACAAGCACACGCACACACACACACACACAAATATACTGAATGGGAAACACACTAGACACACAGACACACACACA
>OOFG01048709.1:0-11909 GCA_900323295.1 Molva molva
ACTTGAACTCTCTACTGGCAGTCAAAGGGATGTCGAGGAAGATAGCGAGCTGTATGCTAGCAGGGGTAAGCATGATATCGCCTTTAGGTTTTGTATTAAAGCACGAAATACAACCACATCACGTTGGCTAAATAAAGAGGCTACTATAGCATTTCAAGGTATCAAGTGTTGCTGCTGAGAGCCCCAAACCGCGCCGGTGTGCAGCCACACACACACACACACACACACACACACACACACACACACACACACACACACACACCCACCCGCGCGCACACACACACACACACAAGGACGCACACACACACACACACACACACACACACACACACACACACACACACACACACACACACATTCTTGTATGCTTCAATAACAAACAATTCATAACTACAAGAACTACAACTTCAAATAAAGCACAGCATTTACATTAATAAACTGACAGAACTGACTGACAAAGTGTAAAACAAAGAAACGCCTTAAACATTACAAGTGCACATCTGATGCTTTCTAAAATAAACATGCAAAGTTTCAAAATACTACAAAAGATATAAATTCTACCTTAACAGAAGCTGCGATGAAAACATCCAGTAGTGGAGAAGCCTGCTGACCAGCACAATACACTGCCTAATGTTCCAAGTTAAGGACAGAGGGCATGTTGGGTTTAAGATCCTAGATACAGCCTTCACTTTTACAGACCTGCCAGCTCACCCTCCCCACACCCCAACACACACACCCGCCCTCCACCTTTAAACACAGCACACCCTCCTGGCTATCACCGCTGCATTCCAAGAACCATTTCTTCTCCTCAGAGAACAACAGCAACACTACCCCGAGGTGCTTTGGCCCCTGAAAAAGCCCAACTGCCAAGGAACAAACTGGGCAGGACAGACAGGCTGTGTGGATACCACAGGCTAGCAAAATCCATAAGTCCCGGTCCAACATGTCAGCAGAACATATAGACTAAGTACCCTTCTTACTGCAAGCACTGCCCCCGCCCTCAACTGTAAGCCTCGATCACAATGTATACAGGGGTACTGAATGAGCATGTGCAATGTGTGTGTGTTACAGAGAATGGAAGGGGAAAAGGGTATATGCAAGACTAACTGGGACACACACATTCATTTTGAAAGTAAGCACTATGTACTTCCTGTAGGCTACTCCACCATCACCCATTCAAACCTGCATGAACACATGACATTTGCAAGTTGTTGAACCAGGTGGGCTGCAGCTTTCTGTGACAGTGTCACCAACACAAACACGAATAACAAAAGTAATAATAAATAACTTACACCTACTACTTAACGTAGGCTTAAACGAGGTCACAAGTTTCTTATTTGATGTAAACATTACTGGAATTAAAGAATATTAAGTGAACACCTTAATTCCATAAAGTTATCTAGACCTACGTATACAAGTAGTCTAACAGTCACAACTGGGTGACGTCTATTTAAACAACACAAAGACACATTGATTACGCACTTCTTTAAAGGAGCCATTTTATAAGAACTAGTGTGTGGCTAGCCAATTTAAAACACATCCATCAGGCTTGGCGGACTAAACATCAAGGATCTCCCAATATTTCTGACACAATGCTGTTGATTCCACAAAAAAGATATACATTACATTTTTCATTTAAATAGTTTAATCAAAATAGTACTATACTGTATTACTTATTTGGTCTGTATATACTGTTGACTGTAGGCCTAAACTATTCTCTGTGAATTCACCAACATGCAACAAACTTCAGTTTTAACCATTGCATGTGGATTAGATTATTTGTTTCTGGATAAATGACACATCGAACCAAACCTGTGCAGTAAGTACAAAGAACACAGTAGCCTACTGGTTGCTTAAACGTAACCTATAGGCCAGTCAAATGAAACCAAATTTGGCCTTCTGGCATTCTTGTCACTTATTATCTCCATGCCCCTTTGGTACTTAAACAACACAATCACCTCAAAAACCAGCTGCATTCACACATCAGCCTATCTTGCAATATTAGAAGATAACCTACATTAACACCAAAGTTCATGTCAAACCTAATTTCGAATAAAATTATGTAGGCCAACGCACTTGCCGTTTGATAGTGCCACATTACAAAAACAAACACGTCACTTTTCTTGCAAAACAAACTGAACTCATCCAACACCCAGCACAGGTAAAGCTTCATGTAGCCTACCACTAACCTCCAATATAAAATAAACACTCTTGAAACACAGGACGGAGTCTCAATTAAGATTTGAGCAATGTAGAAAGGACAAATTTCCCAATTACTGGCTAAAGACAAAGTATGGAGATAGCCTACATAAAAACAATATGTTCGGTTTCAATTACAGCGCCTATTAATAACACTGATAAGAACGGAACCGTCGATTGATACGTTGATTATTATCAGTAGTCAGACTGTTACTTTAGTAGATTAATTAAATGCAATGCAGCACGATAAACTGTTATAGTTAGACTGTAGCACTACAGCGATCATCAATTTCAGTTAATCGTATCTAGCTTTAAGCAAAGACGTAGGTATCTTACACAAGTAAAAACTGTAATTTAGGGGAAATACGTCGTTTAATCGGCAACGCCAGAAGCTGAAGGTTTTTTCCTTTCGCTTGCGCTCTGCCACCCTGTAGTTTACAAATGCAATCATTGGCAAATACGCGTCCTAATGTACTTCAACTTGATGTATCACAAAAACATCAACAAATCAGCCCTGTTCGTGGCAATGTATTTGCTTTTAAAACGATTTGGCACGAGAGACCCATGCAGAAAAGGTTTTTTTTACGCAGCTTTGCCAGGCAGGCTGGTAGAGCCAGGAGAGGCACCAGGACACAAGCACTGGAGACCCTTTTTCTTGGCACACGATGAAAAAGACAACGCAGTAGCGCAAATAATTGTGATCTTGAGTGACAAAAAAATCGACTCCAACGAAATATATTACAAACAATGAATAATGCGATGCAAAACGCTTTTAATATACATACCTTAATACATCGGTAGGATCTTTCTCAATTTACCATCCTCTTGCTCATCTCACAGCCTTCGGGACGCCATGTTGCAAGCTTATGACGTTAGGCTTCCTCACCCCTGACCCAAATTTGAATAGAAGCCAACCGGGAGTTGAGCAGAGAAAACATCGCTCCCTGTGCAGGTTTATTCGTGGGGGTTTGGCTAATTTCTTAGCGCAATATCTTGCAATCACACATATAAGGTGAAGAATGGAGCATATTACAAACAGAATCACTGCAATACAAGTAATAGGCTGTGTATTAATTCATGAATGGTGCTGACTGGGAATAGCTAGTCTTCCTTTATATTAGCTCACAAGTTTAGCCCCCGTGGTTTAAATTGATATAGGCTATTTGGTGGATTAACAATAGGCTACCACTCGCAAATTAATTGCGACATTTTCCCAATGAATCCACTCGTTTTCGGGTGGAAACTTATTTGTCGATCAGTACTATTATGCTCAAACATGCATTTGTTGGCTAAAATTACCCTCAAACCATTGCAAAATAGGTAGGCTATATTGCCTCCCTCCTTGCAAAACATCCACCTTTCACCGTCTACATTTAGACAATAACGACATAGTGACGAGTGCACTGTTGGTAAAGAAGGTCTTGTCAGTCAAGGCAAGTTTATTTTCTCCACATTTAAGCTTTAATGTCGACCTGATAACCTACTACCATCAAAGATGCATATTTAGTAGAAGCCAGTAATGAATGCATCCAAGGGTAGCCAACAGAGTGTGCCGCAGATGTTGGAAGCGGAAGTGTTGGCTCCTCCTCACGAAGACCACCGAGACTCCAGAGATAACATAGCCCAGGCCCCTTTATCAATGACTTGTTTTCATTTGATCATTACACATTAGCCAAGTTACACGTCATGTGGTGAACAATTTGGATAGAAGGCGGAACGTTAACCAGAGGTTCTAGTTGTGGACCGTGTCTGGTCACAAATTGTGATTAGCCAGCCTATATATTGGATTCATGGAGAGATTATTATTTATTTTGAATCCCCATTACCTGACCGCTCGGACTGTAGGCCTACATTATTGTCACCTTTGAAACATAATGGGAAATGGTCCATAGCCTAGTGCTGCAGGGACATTCCATGAATAGCCAGTCAGTGTACGGTATGGCGGCGTGCCAAAGGGTTCTCCTGACACGCTGTGGTTTGCGGGAGAAATGCACCCCCGGGACTGACGACACAGAAAAAGAAAAAACAGAACAATACACGCTTCTCTTGGACCAAACCTGCTCCTCCTCATAGAAACTAAACGAGTGTTATTCACATTTTTCTGAACGGTAAGTCAAGCAATTCAGGTGACAGAAAAGGCAACAATAATTTATTGTAAAATTGTGAATTGACACACATCATCTCATATTGCCTATAGGCTACAACATGTTTGAATGGGTTGACTTAAATGGAAACAATTTTGATAGACCCATGGGCCTACGCCGATAAATCATGGATTCTGATTCTGAACGTTTATGTGTTTGACTTCTACTTCACCATCCGTCTCTTTTAACAATGAGGAATACGATGTTTTTTTTAGGCTTCATCCTGTAGACTGCGGGGATTTTGCCTAAAAGGCCCAGGTCCTCTCATTCCGGGATTTATGCTGGAATGAATTTATAGAGAAATAACAAATATTAGTGATAGTTACAGAACACAAACGTTTTCGTCCTACTAGTTTATCGAAATGTATGCATAAACCAATTTAAATTTCCGTTGGTTGTATTGTCCATGCACCTCTTTAGCATGCTGGACAAACAGGTGCTAAAACAAGGCAGTGTAGGCCTAGTCCTAATGCAAATAGTCTTCACTCTCACCTCCGATAGCAGGATCTCCAAACGTGGGTGAAAAGAGTTTCTCTGAGCGCAGTGCACCCTCTGATATACAGAACAGGAGTTATCACAGCGTTAATGCGGGGTAGAATACGAATGGGGTCAGTGCCTTCGTTCTTAAACGAATAACACGTAGAGCCGATAAAATTACACATGATAATGTGAATGAATATAGGCAACCAGGCCCCTAGAAAAAAAACAGCAACGATAATGATGAGATAAACCGAGGAGCGTTTGCTATCCCTGTCAGTTGTGGGCTGCTCCCGCTTCAACTGAAACGTGGCAATGTAGTACAGTCGGATATTCAGACCTATCATAATTATGACAGTGAATATATTCCCCAAAAACGTACCGATGCCAGTGACTCGTTTGGCTATCCCCACTGTAACTAGGTTGTTGACAGCAACAATGACGAAGGCATATACCCAGTACGCAAGAATGACAAGTAGGGTCCTGTTTCGGGTCATTCGTTGTGAATATTTGAAAGGCGAAGCGACCGCGTGATAACGGTCTGCCTGAGCAGCGAGTATGGCCATGTAAGACAGACCGAGGAATGTAGGTGCGATGTAGAATGTTCTAGTGGGAGAGGAGTAGTGGTCCCTCACGTCAAGAACACCAGCATAATAATAAGACACCCCCGAGCAGATGTCACTAAAGCAGGTGCTCAGCATGAACATGAAACGGTTCTCGTTGCGCAGCGATTTGTTCATCAAAATGGACAGTAGCACCGAGGAGTTCAGAAAAATGATTGTCGTCGCCAGAAGAATGCTGAAGAGGAACACCAACACATTGCCAAAACTTGTAAGTGGCAATACGGGCGATAGAGGAACACTGTGGTTGTTCATCGATGCGGTTACGCAGAGACGTTGCGCGTATTTGCTTGTTTGTCTGCAATACCTTGCCAAACACTAGGTTTTATGTGTTTTGGTTCAGCAAGTTGAGTAGGGTTGGCAAGGAAACAACGATTGGGGTGACATCATCCCATGGATTCCCAAGTTATCGAAGAAAAACAGGTCACGTGATGTGGCATGTAAGAGGGCCACAAAATACCGAGTTCCCCGTTCTTAAAGGCTTCCAAAATGCACAGAAACCAAATGACATGATCAAAATGCCCTTGACATTAAATGTGAATGGCTTGAGTCCCTTTGACATTTGACAGCACGAACTTAGGCTCATAAAAATTTATTTCAGCTATGATTAGCCGTCCTGCTGTAGCCTATAATAACTTTAATGTGCGGAGAGCGGGTTCATTTTATGTGCAGTGGCCAACCCATGTCACACGTTTACGTAGATTAAAATTTGTTTGACCGAAAATTGAATCAAATGAGTTGTGGACAATGAAATGAAAGCCCTTCACAAGCCATATCAATGGCCTAGACGTTTTTAAGATCCGATTTTAAACGCATTCGTTTATTTAAATTTAAAAAAAAATGGATTTAAACCAAAAAAAAGTATAATAATAAAATTTAAAATAATAATAATAAATGAATAAAATAAAAAACATGTTCATGGAAATAGGACTGTATTTAAAAATGTCACAGAGACCAAACATAAAAAATGAGTGTCGATGTAAGATATTGGGAAAAACAAAACCAGTCTGGTAATAAAGCATAGGCATTTTATCTTATTGTATTTTGCATTTTTCATTGAAAACAAGCAGGGTGGCCTGTTAAGAGAATAATTGATTTTCCATAAAAATAAACTTGGATCCAAGTTTATAGGCCTATAATGGCATAGGTTGCGTAGAAACGTACGATGCGCTTACATACAGGCCTAAGTCTACTTATTCAATTCACAGATTCACTGTAAGATTATTATTTTTTGCTTTCCATATCGCATCATATTTAAAGATTAACCAGTTCACACTAACCCTAACCCTAACCCTATCGATTAGGAATCACAGCTATTACCGCCATCTAGTGGTCCAATTCCGTACATGTTCAAGACTTACAGACTGAGAAACTGGTCTAGAAGTTTGCTATTGCATTTTAGATGACTGGCCTCACCTCACCGTGATTTCAAGCCTGTAGACAAGCATGTAGGCCTGCATACCAAAACAGCGAATTAATATGTGTTAATATGTGTATTTATGCATCAATACTCGTCACATAAATGTCATACAATGCTTTGCAATACCAATGGAATTAAGTTTATTTAAAGGCTGCCCGGTTAAAGTTGCCATAACACGTCATTGCCCTAATAAAACTAAGCTAACAATATGTGACACAATTAAGTAGCCTGACTAGATTAGTTAGTCTATAGACTAGCTCATCTAGTCACTTAATAACGTCCTATTATGTAGGCCTATATATAGGCCTACATACGCCTACGCCTATAAGGGGTCCACGTCGGAGACACATCTCATATTAAGATTAGATTATATATTAGATATAATATTTCAATTTCCTGAACAAAATGATAGTAACAGTGTGTTACGGCATATGATATCGTTTAGTCCAATTCCACCGATAACATAAAGCCATTGAAAAATAACAAAACATAAATGTGGGTTATAATAAAGGAGGTAGAGTTTTACTTTTCAAAATCGCACAAAAAACTACTGGGATTACTCCAATCATAGTTTACTGCGTAAACTATGATTGGAGATAACCCCAAGGGACCTGTGGTTTGTCCTACATACGAGCGAGTGATCTATAAATTGGGTAGAGGTTTGGACTCCTGCTCCAGCTCTGGCGAAGCGCCACGATGCTCTCCAATACCTCTGTTCCTTTGTCCGTAGTCTTTGACAGTCCAGGGGATTTTTTCGTTTTCATTTTCCATATACTGTTTGCAACAAGCTCGGTCCTTGTTGCCGGTTCGGTTGTCATTGCAATATTCAGCACAAAAGTGCTTCGAGCACAGAATCGCTTCGTTTTTATGTTAAATACGAGCATCAGCGACACCTTCACGGGGCTGTCTGTGTACTACCTCGGCCTCTTTGATGTCCAAGAGGGGTACCCTTCAAGAAACGGAACATATTTTATTTTGCCCTCGTTTTTAGGGGTCAACGTGTTAACTTTCCTCTTTGCTCAGTTTGACCGTTACTTTGCCGTGTGCTATCCTTTCTTTTACAAACGCTATATCACTCGATCTTTTGTAATTGTAATTTGCTGTTTTTGCTGGATTTACACCTATACTATTGTAACAGTACAAAACATGGTACCCATCTCAAAAGCGGCTCAAATAAATGCTTTTGGTGTAATGACTCTCCAGCTCATAGTCCTAACTAAAGTTGCGATGACTATTAAGTTATATGTTATAGCCAAGCATCAGTTGGGGCGGGAAGTGCCAAGCGCTGACCGAGATAGCAAGCGGGAGTCGTTACGCATCATTGTTTTTGTTGTAATATGTTTCCTGGCATTGTGGGGCCCCTCTTTCGTCAATATTATTGTAAGACAGCTTACTAGAAAGGGACTACGGTTTAGAAACGAAGCCACAAACCTGTTTGCAATTATGACACGTCTGAATGCATTGGTTACTCCTGCGTTGTACATCTGGGGCAGCCCGGCATTGCGAGAGGCAGTCTGGAGAACTGTGTGGCGAAGAGTTTGTCCGAAACGGAGGTAAGTAGCTAGGCCCATACCTGCAAATGTTTACTTGAAATTATCGTTTGGGTGCGTCACAAACAAAGATGCCATTTCAGATTTTGAGGAAAATGTAAGATAGATGTCACATTGTGTATTCATATGATGGGATTGTAAAAGCGTGTCTCCCATTGATTTCCGTTTAATGTGCGTGTTCATATGGGCAGTCTTAAACTACGGATCAGACCATTCATGCAAATGCGTAAATGTATGGCCGATAGTTTTTATAGGACTAACTGAATCATTTTGTTACACCTGTATACATTCTAAACGTGACAAAAACAAAAAATAATTGTCTAGGCAGTGAACTTATTCCACATAGACACCAACGAATAGTAAATGGATAAAAACATCGTGACGAAATGTGCAATTAGTCGTCGTTGTACTAAGCTACACCATGTAGTTTATAATGTTGTCTGGACATTGCTTACTCGCTAATCTTGTATTTTGTTTTGTTTTCTGTCTCTCTCTCTAATAACAGAATTGGGATGAATCGCAATGGAATGAATCACAATGGGATTACGCACACAAACAGAGCCATGCATTTAAACGCATGAATAATAAATCGACCCATTTGGGTCTCGGTCAATGAATTGTGGAATTACTTCCACAAGATTTTTCCCATGTGTGGAAATACAAAATTGTATAAAGCTATACAAATTAATAGATTCACTTTGTATATGCTGTTGTTATTAAGATAACAGCCTATTCATGTATTGATATGATTTTAATTGGCAAAATAAACAAACAGTTCATTATTCTGAAAAACAAAGGATATCGATGCTTCAAATAATGTCTGAAACCACCATGGGCTAATAATTGAACAGTTTCAGTATTTCTTTTGAAATATGTGAAATGTTTGATTTGAGTCTGATCTGAAACACGTCATTCAAATAAATTGGTGATTGGCAAGATAAGCTAGAAATGATTTAATATACAATATATAGTGAAGAGAATTGAGAACGCATATGGTTAATTGACCCATCTGCTCTGCATGCGTAAAGGAACCTTTCCTCATTGGTTGCGAATCTAACGTCGCTTAACGTGGGTGTAAAATATTATTTATCTTCGTGGTAGAAAATACATATTCATAAACATTCCCATACGAGGCTAAAGGCACAGACGACAGCGAAAACTCCCATTTAACACCGCAACCTCTAATTATGGAGGTATACCTCTCTTGGTTCCCAAAAACCTTCGCGCTCAGAAAATATAAATTGTTATGCTCAACCTGAGTAGGCCAATCTCCGATATCATGAATGGATTCTCAGTGTATTACCTGTCTGTTCGACCTATTTCATTTTGCCTTCACTTTTTGGGGTCCCATTTAAATCATCGTCGACATCAACGATTTTATTTTTATAGTTTGATCGATATTTTGCTGTTTACCTCCCATTCATATACAGTAGCTTTATCACTCGGCGCGTCGTTTTTCGTGTTAATCTGTATTTTCTTTCTGTAAGTGTTATTCTTTTACAAATAGTTGTGCTTACAAAAGTGATCATGACAATTAAAACGGTGTGTTGCTTACGAGTTTATGAGTTATACGTAAAGTGTAATTTACATAAACCCAGATGAAGATTTACCACTAGTGCACTTCAGCCATTTACTATTTTATAGTTATGTGATTTAGCGGGCTTTTACTCTAGCGCACTCGACGTTACGTGTGGCAGCAGAGCTGCCGTAAATTGTTTTGTTTTTGTCGTAAACTAGGTTCCGCTGGCTAGGAAATAGACACATATTCTAAGGTGCCTTTTTAAGCCATACCGCAGTTAACACAGTTAAGTGTTAATTAATAAATGACCTAAGTAATAAACAACCATGATCTTTTTTAAATCAGTCTGAGGGCTAGTTACGTTACTGCGCGAGATTTGTTAGCACGGACGTATTGGGTAGTGACACAGCCGATAACCTATTCGTGAAAGCAAAACACCAAGCTCATTTATTTAACGAAGCACGTTTATTTGACACAGTTCCTTAATTTATCTTTTTCATATTACACGTCCAAAGGAAATGCAGTAAATCTGTAGCCGCAAGTTAAAATCATTCACTTAAAGTGATGCGTACCCCAGCGCCAGACTTAAGTGATCATGACAATTAAACTCTACGTTGTTGCGAGGTACCAGCTCGACCGAGTATGGAAGGCCATTAAAGCAAAAACGTCTTAGAAATATCGTGTTAACACGTCGATTTTGGTCGCGTTAACATAACCAAAGATGACGCCTTAATATGTCAGGTAGATTTATAGACGCGTTAACGTAACAAAAATTGACACGTTAACGTAACAAAACGTCTCAAATACCTGTCAGCCAACTGGTCGTTACATTCTTGTCTAATAGAGGTGTTAGAAAGAAATTCTGAGGCACATGCCAGCCAGCTACTGAGGACTATTGTTTTAGTCTACATGTAACTTTAGCCTGTGCAGCACTTATTAAACACTCCGGCGTTCTTTTATTCATCAGCCCACATTACAATTCACTACGTTGACGACACTTATATTCAATATATACATAATAGCATTTCTGGGGGGTGGCGGAGAGACAGCATTAACCCGTTTTTCTGTGTTTCATTTGGGAGGGAAGGGGGACTGTTCCCATAACGTGAACAGTTACGAAAAATATGAATGCATACATACTGTCAATGTATTCATTGACAGTAGCCTATGTATGCATAATATTTCTCTCGTGCTTCCATGAAGATAATTACTCACATCCTAATGTTATCTTTTGTTAACGACCTATGGCCATTATTTCATTTTCTGTAACATGTAGTCATATCCTGTATTAATAATACATGAACGTGAACATGTTATATGAACACAATATTCTGAACACATCCTGAAATGATTGTTTCTTGGTTCCTGTGATAGGAGCGGGACGCTGTGATGAGGTGCACAATATGTAAGCACAGTTCACGTTGCTTACGAGTTCTATGTAAAGGTTAATTTACAAAACCTAGATGAGGATTTTTCACCAATAGTGCACTTCAGTCATTTACTTATCTAAAGATAAATGATTAAGCTGGCTTTTACTCCGAACCACAGCGCACTCGTTGCCATAACGACTTTACATGTGGCAGCTGAGCTGGGCATAAACTAGGTTCCACTGGCTAGGAAATATACACATATTCTAAGGTGGCCTTTGAAGGCAAACCGAAGTTAACACAGTCCAATTTGAATTAATAAATTACTTTTGTAATCAACGTGAGTCGTTTTTTTTCAAATCTGAGGGCTAGCTACGTCATCCCGAGAGATGTGTTAGCACGGACATATTTGGTTGTGACACAGCCGATAACCTATTCGTGAAAGCAAAACACCAAGCTCATTGATTTAACGAGGCAGGTTTATTTTACACAATTCATTAATTGATCATGTGTGAGAGGTCATTCCTCATCCTGAGTGTCCATTGACTATTTCTGTTGTTGAGTGAAATGCTCATTGCAAGCTTTCTATTTATGTGAGGTGTACCCCTACTGT
>OOFG01048717.1:0-10000 GCA_900323295.1 Molva molva
CTGTAACAAGGGCATGGAGGTGCTGCTGGCGGTGGCGCTGGAGCACTTTGTCCTGGTGGTGGTGCGGGTCCTCAGGGGTCCCACGCAGGCTGATGAGTCGGCCAAGAGGCTCCGGCAGCTCATCCACTGCCAGTGGTGTGAAGAGAGGGTGTTCCTCAAGAGAGGGAGCCTGGTGGACGGTCAGTCACGTGACATGTCTTACCTGAGGATGTTGTGTACATATAACACCAAATAGGGCAGTACCACTGCAACATTTTCAATATGAAATGTTTGCAAAACGGGTTAGAAATGTAAATCTAAATGCTGCCAAAATGTGCGTTTCCTATGTAAGGGAACTGTGGCCATCGTATCATGAATCAGTCCAAATTGACACCTTTCATGGTTGGCAGCACTTTAATGTTTTGGACAGTTCTGCGAAAGGGGTTAACAAGACTGGCATGAAAAGCCTATGGCGTTTCCTACAGAGGCTTTGTTGGAATTATGGTATAAATAGCGCTTCAATTGTTGTCTTTTTGTCTTTTAAAAGAAATGGCAAACTTCATGGTTTATTCAATTTAATTTAAAATGCTCTCCAAAGTGTTTGCACAGAAAATGTGTAATATAATTTGTGTTGGTATAATTCTAACTGTGTGTGTCTGGACCCTATTCTTCAGACAACAGCCAACTGCCCTGCCACTGCCATGGGAGTATGCCTGGCAAGACGGCCGTGGAGCTGGGGCCATTATGGTAAAGTAACCCATGTTATGAACACTATGAAACCCTATTACAGATGGCATGCATTCAAATGTGATCTAGCTGTGTAGTGTAGCCTCTAATCCTGCGGCTGGGAATTGTTGTGTGTTGATGTAATTGTAATTGAATGTAATTTGTGAATACAAACAAAGCATTTAAAATGCGTGTCTTTAGGTCCGGGCCCCTGTTCAACACTGGTTTTCTGAGAAGAATGCTGTTTGCAGCAGTGCAGCACAGCATGGAAGACATCCAGCCCCTGGTGAAAACACTCATCTGTGAGTCAGATTGTACCACCCTCAAGTCCTTTGCACATGGGCCCTCAGCTTTGACCAACCAAGGTAAGGGCCAAGACTTCTGAATGCAGGCCTAGATTCTGTCTGGCCAGTCATCCATTATCATCCATGTGCAAAAATAGACCAAAGCTATTAGAGGGCCTGTTTGCTTTAAGATTGTTTGTATTTCATTTTTATTTTCAGTAGAATGTGGCGTAGTCATTAAAACACTAGAGAGGTTGGAGGACTCCAGCACTGGAGACCAGCCAGGTGAGATCATTTAAAATTCTTCAAGGAACAGTCCCACTCTTGTCCTGTAGGGGGTGTGGGTTTACGCTGACAGTGTTCAAAAACACATTCGAAAATTTGGTTTATTATTGTGGTAATCTCAATTTTCTGTTTGTTTGTTTTTTTGCGACATCTTTGGCGATAAGCCGTCATTTTTGACACACCGACACAAACGGTGTCGCCATTGACACCCAGTTCCTAACATTCATATCATCAGTGGGTCATGGGATCATGGCTTACCTCATTCGGCGATAGTGACTTAACATTTATTTCGATGAAAATCTCGAGATTGCCACTCTAAGTAACTTTATTTGTCTTGACATGAAAAAAAAGACTTAATTTATATTTGTTCATATCAATTTATTTAATTTCATCACAGGGAAGAGGAAGAGTGGGGAAGAGTCCGGTAGTATTGTGAAGAAGCTGAAGTCTGACGCTTCTCTGGAGCATCCGGCGTTCTACTACAGCATCCACCGCCACAGCATCAAGGGCTTGAACATGCCCAAGTGAGTGGACTAGGAACACCTCCAGGCATGCTTGTAGGGCACAAGGAAACCCGGAGTTATGTCACGAGAAAAAGGTCCACTTGGCGCTGCCATTCTGAACCCCGGGCCAGGACCCCTGGTGGGACGTGGTCTGGTGGCTATAGCTGCAACAGATCTGCACTTGAAGTATCAGGGGATAATTAACATACACAAAGGGACACTAGTTTTAAACAAGGAGTCATTGCCAGAAATGGCAGTTAAGTTGCGCTATGGTCAACCAGAGATGAAGCATCATTGCTTTATAGATGCTCATTAACACTATTGGATTTCAAACCGTGCTTTTTAGACCCAGTGGCTAATAATGCTTTGGTTTTGCTATTACATGTTAAAATCATTAAACCATAATAAATGGTTTGATTATTTTACTATTAATCAATGATAGCCACCCAAAAAAAAACGACAAACATTGTTTTCCTTGCAGGCTGAACAAGTTCCTCCAGTACCTGACGGAGGCTGGGTTCAGGGTGAGCCGGACACACTTTGACCCCACCGGCGTTCGGACCGACGCCACGCTGGAGCAGTTCAAGTCAGTGCTCACCAAGTACAGCGTGCCCTCCTATGCTGGCAACGCATCCGCCATCAACCAGCCCAGCCTGGCGACAGAGAACCCAGCGTGAAGCACCAACCGCTGGGGCAGCGTTCAGCCTTTTCATGTGATCCAACCCTGCTTGTTTAAAGTGGAATCTGGACTGCACTGATGTCAATTAATATAGACATGTTGGTGTGTTTCTTTTTGTTTTTTAATGGATTTGAATTGTACTTTTGCAAAAAAAATAGATAAGACGGTAAGGACTTTTAACAGAAGTATGTGAATTATTTCAAAAAAGAGGCTGAACCACAGACGAGCCAATGTAGTTTGGACTAGTCTATTTATTCTTTTATTGAAGTGTCTGTTTGATCTGTTCTTTGCCAGAAAAAACAATAATAAACATTTATATGGAAATCCTGGTTTCTTCAGAATGTGAATCCTGGAAAATTCCGTTTCTGTTTTCGGAGAAGAACTCAAGCTCGGACTTGTTCAATGACTCCATTCATTTGTCAATGGTCGCAGACGCAGGTAGCTATGCGAGGATGGTTGCAAGTGTGTGTGTCGGGGGGCGGGGGTAGTCACATTTCACACATAGATGGAAGAAGAAAAGAGTGCTGTGCTGCGCAGTGGAAATGTTGCTATGAATGGGGTGTTAGGTGAAGGTGTTCCCAGGGCCAGGCGGACAATAGACAATACTGTGCACTGCCTCTGTGTTGGTTTTTTCCATTTAAGGCTCGTATTTTCAAGTAGCCAGATTACAAAAAGTTAGAAGTGAAATTCCATGTAAATCGCCCCAACCCCCCTCCACACAAGCACGCAGACATACATACCCGAACTTTGCATCCAATATAGGCTATGATATTTATCTTGCAAATTGTATATATCATAAACGCATTATGATATATAACTAACAAATTTAAGATAACGACCAAAACCACACTGCCCACGTGACGAAGAACAGTTATTGTGTCACCTCACAAAACCGCTGGCGTGTCTACACCCCTCGCGAGTCAATGACGGTTTACTGAGAGGTAGACCGAGCCAGGGAGAGAGAGGGAGGGTGTATCTCTTATTAAGGCGCCACGATCGATGTGACAGCATTTACCTGAGAAAAAACGCCTAACTCTGTACCTGTGGATCCCTTCTCACCAGCGGACTGGAATTATGGGAGCCGCGTCCAGTCTATTGGATGAAACCACATCAAACTACATTAAAGGTAACATGACTCGATTTTCCACCCGTATATTCGTCTGCGTGCGCCTCGCTGTTCTCCAGTCTCGTTGATACGGAGAAGAATCCATGAATTAAGTGTAGAAACTTTCTACTCGGTGGTTTCTTGTCGGTTAGCAAGAGTTATTTTAAAGAAATAGCTTACAAGTAGTTGTGATTTTCTTCATTCTATGATTTAAAGTGACGTCTCTTCTTGGTCCAACAGATAATCTCGTTCAATGAGCTGTGTTCAAGTGGCATTGTCATCCACGGTTTGGGTAGGGCTGTGGAAGATGAACAATAAGGTTTTCTGTATAGTCTACATAAACCCATGTTTACGTAGTCAACAAGCCTGAGTAAACAACAGGTACAAAGTAGAAAGCATTGCAAGTGGTTTCCTTGCGGGTTTTTCCCCACCGCTATCATATTTTAAGAATATTTGCGCATTGGTTCCAGGGTAGCCTAACGTTACCTCATACCTGATGCGATGACAAGAATGTGTGGCATACCTCCAAGTGACTATCATATGCAATGCAACTTTAATGAAACATTGGTAGGCTTATGGGACCAATTTACACACCCAGGTCTCACGTCATCAGCTGGATATGTGGAAGTTTCTATTAGTGAAAGCAGAAAATAAAGTGAACAATTCGGTTATAAAACCACATTTGGACTAAATTACCAATATTGTTCACGATACGAAACGACGAAGCTGAGGGAAAACGGAAAAAAAGGCTTGAAGACGCTTTTAAACGGGCTTCCTGTCGTTTCCACGATATGAATGAATTAAAATTCCCTACGAATGGAATGGAAGCCCCTCTGCAAAGAGTATGACTAGATAACCTTGATTTCTGCATTTAGCCTGTATTCCCCAGGGTTAAGCAGTTCTCCTGCCTTTCAAGCCAAGGGAGAGAAAATAAAAAGTGGAAGAACCAGTTATACCTGCAGGAGAGACGAGACTAGCTGACCATAGATTTAACCACACACTCACACTCACACACACACTTATTAAATTGTGTATGACAAAGATCGATATCCGTATTCTCATGTAAGCCAGATTGGCATAGGCCTTCTCTATTGATGAGAGCTGGTATTGTGATTAGGTTCCTCCCATTACAGTCCATCATTGTCTTACTAAGACTGGGGTTTGGAGCTGCTATTCCAAATGTTCATGACATCTCTCTACAATTCTTTATCTAGTGCTTGTGGTTGTTTTTTTCAGCTGCTATTTCACTTGAACAGTAGGCCTGCAACTCCACTTAGTGCCTCAGTGCTAACACCAGTAGCCTATAATACTGACCAGTCTGCAGGAAGGAAGGAAACCACTTGCAATGGTTTCTACTTGGGGCCCACCTGCTGTTTACTCAAGCTTGTTGACTGACTGACTGTCAAAGGCATAAGTTACAAAAGAAGCACATTTCTCCTTTTAACGAAACCATCAATCACATGACCAGTTTGGTCATTGTATATAACTAAGCAACGTCTGGTAGGTTAACTCTGCCAGTGAGCATAACCCCTGGTGGGTGGAGGGTGTAAAACATGGCCGTTGTGGTTAAGTAGTTTCAGAAGCCATATTAGAGCTCAGCTCAGAAGGAAATTCCCCTGTCAACCCAGCTATCTTCATATCTACTGCATGCTTGTCCTAACTATTGCTGAGTGTAACTGTTTGAAAGTCACATGGGACACCCCTTTTGTCTTTTTGAAGACCTTGTTAGACCTTTTTAGAAGCGACCACTCCCACAAACAAGCCGTTTTCCTCAGAGATCCTCGTCAGATTACCCACTTGGCAGTATCTACATTAGTAGCTTTGATGTATTCTGTTCATTTAATCAGAGTTTTATATTTATTTGGGTGAACATGAAGGGTGAACATCAAGCTTTGTAAATAGTTGCACTATATATAATAGTTGTCTGTTTCTTGCCTCAAGAATATAATATAATTGACCACCTAACATTTTCACTCTTCACACATTTAAATGGCATGTTACATATTCCATTGTATATATTCATCACACTGTCCCCTCTCTCATTCATCACTCATCATGTACTTTGACACACCCTGTTTTAAAGGGTGATATTGCTAACTTATACTACTATTTACGTGCATTTAAATAATGTTCTAGTCTATTAAACAAGAGCGCCCCCATCGTTGAGACGGGCTCTAAGCAGGCAGCTCGTCCTTGAGCTGGTGAGAGGTTTGCAACATCCAGAAATGGGTTTTGAGGGCAATAGCACTTCGCCAGAGGGCGGTCTGCAAGGTAATACGCTCACCTTGTCATTGCACGTGAAGAGCAGAAGCTAGTGAGCTACGATTTGAATTGACATGCAATAAGAGATAAGTGAAAGAGTCACTCTTTTTGTCATCTAGCATGCCAAAATAATATACATTCAAATATATATGTTTATATTTATGTTTATTTCAATGAAATTCCATTGCCGTTAATACCATACACTCACCTTGCTGTGGGATAGAGCACTATGTCCTTTGTAGAGCATAGTCCAACATACAGTACCATCGTACCACAACATCGTAACATGGATACTGGTAATAGTACGAGTGTGTCGTGGGTGCGTGTGTGTGTGTGGATGGGTGCGTGTATTGAACTTGCAGAAACTGTGAGGGGAACTTGAGGGAAGGTCCATTTAGGAATATGTCTAAATACCATGACCTATTTACACATGCAATGTATATTGGAGTTTAGTGTGCCAAGTCATTTTCGTCAATCAATTCAGCTAATTTATCAATTTCTATTGAGAGGCAAAGCATGCACGGATTGGAGCAAACAGCTGCTGAGCAAAACCAGGTACTACTATTGTAGTTAATTGTTAAGGGGAAAGTAGAATACTGTGTTGGAATGCAAGGTTACTTCATCTCTGGTATTCATATTCTCATATTTCTTGTTCAGCACCCTAGCTTGGAGACACTTCCATAATATCTCAGGACACTTATGGATTGACTCTGGTTTTTCACAATTACGTTAAATCCCAGTTTATCTCCAGATATTCTGTTATTGGATGTACTGCAGGACCAAAACCAGCATCAATCAGTCCGTAAAGAAATCCATGACAAATATCTATCTATCTATCTATATATATTCACAGTCCAATATTAAACAAGTCAGCGGTTGTGTTACACTTAAATGTTGATGATTTCTCTACTGTAGCAAAGTGTTATGCTGATCTATGTGTGTCCACACTGTTCAGGTAAAGCAATTGAACAGGTTGTTCATGATCCATACAATTTAAGGCATCATATCCACAGTGAATCAAATGCACCAGTGTATTCTTTGTTGTCTGGATTTTACAAGATGCTTATTCCTTTGATTAGATGTGAGTAGTTGTGTAGCGAGTGTGCTTTCATGCGGGAAAAATGACACCCCATACTTACTATAATCCATAAGGAGGAAGGGATTGTGGTATTTAGGGAAAACAGTGGCAGTTTTTTTTTTAAAGCATTACCTTTGGTCGAATAGGGAGGCAGGAAGGTAGGTAGGAGGGAAGGAAGGAAGGAAGAAAAATAAATAGAGCCCTTGTTCTCAGCCAGAGTGTAACATGCCTTGGACACTTCCCTGTTCTTAACCGCCATTTTATCATAGGATGATATATACATATGTGATATTGAACATTACATGACATCCATATAACACTCTCATTCCAAACAATCCAACGGAGGCTCATGACATTAAGATCATGACAGTAACATCATTTAATGACATGTCTAAGCATATCTTAGTGTATGACTATCCATCTATGAACTGGATATGTATAACCTTCCTTTGCTCTTGTGAGACCTGCATGGCCACCAGTGGTGATGTGATGTCGTCATGGTGATGTTGGGGCAACAAGCTGGCAGAGCAGGTCTCTCCAGTGAAACCGGGTGTAGCTCTCGTACCACTGGGCTGCACAGAGCTCACGTTCAGGCCACACACACACTCATTACCAGAGCTGCCGTGACAAAGGCACAAACAACTTCTCAGTGAGCGTGGCTGTAGTGTGGCTATTAATAGTAAAATTGGTTAATTAAGAGAACCAGACTACAAAGTGTGTGTAGCATTTCTCCCTGCCACATGCCAGCGAGGTGGCTTTACTGGGCTCCGATGACCAGGACACAGGTGGTTTTGGAAAACCGGTTCATTGCCGAGTTTGGAAGTTTGTTACATGCAGAGCAGGTGATCCATGCTGCCATGTCAGAGATATCTTGACTATGTGTGGTGATCGCCGGTTAAACCTGTGTGCCTTGATTGTCCAATGCACCACAGGTGTGCAGCCTCACCCAGCCCCAGAGTCTAATCAGTCTGACTCGGGCCAGGTGAGGCTGCTTGAACCAGCCTTCAACCACACACACACACTCCACAGTGCACAATGCACAATCTCATGATCAATTCATTAAATCAAGATGGGATCCTTTTCCTCCTATCATGACTCACCATCATGACTGGCTTGACCACATACCTGGTGGATATACCTGCAGCACATGATGTATTTCCACCGTGTCCTCCGTCACATTATTTAGGTGTGGAAAGCCATAGTGGCTGTCCTTTTCCACACTAGGCAAAGAGGGTTCTGAAAACATAGTGGCGTAACTGGGTGTGATCCGTCGGTCCTCTGGAGATCCACAGTGGTGGCCTACCTTGCTTATGTGAAACCACCTTGCCTGGTCTTGCACTTTGGGTGTTTGCATAACCATTTGAAAGGGAAAATAATGACCACACACCAGAGGGCAGCCTTTGCATGAAGGCTGTGCTAACAATCAGGAAAGGGTTCTCACAAGGCATTGTTACGTTTCAATTATTTCAGAAGGCTAGGAACTGATTTGAAGTGTGCACTGACTACAACCCAGGTCCCTCCACCCAGTAATGTGTCCCCCGATGGCCATTCCACTTCCCTTTTCCAGACGTGGCCCATTTGGCACACACCTGTTAGAGACCCTGTAGTGACGCTGCTCCATAACCCAAACAGCTGTCCACTCAGCGGGGCCTCTAAGTGTGGCATAAGCCATGATTTGAGCCACATTATAGAAACCTGTCTACCTCACCCAATACCTGTTTTTCAAAGCTTGGGGGGGGGGGGTACACTGCTTTTGAGATGACATCATTTGCGATCTCATTCTTCACTGGCTGACAGACAGACTGACAGACAGCCTTACGTCACCTAAGGCTGTCCTTGCCTATGTATAATGGGTGTTGCCTCATTCAAAACAAATGTCTCTGGGAATATAAGGTGTCCGCATCTATAACCTTGTTCCGCAGAAACCAATAAAAACCTATGGACAGAGAATGTATAGGGATGAGCGATGTGTATGCACTCTCTAATTGGTTTAGATGCATTCAATTCCATACAATTCTAAAAGGATCTCAATAGGCAGTATTTGCCGTTTCACATGTATGGGTGCATATACGTGTGGATGTGTGTGTGTGTGTGTGCCTGCCTAGGTGCATTCATGTGGTGTGAATGCTTGCGCACACTAATGGTTGGTAAGCGTGTACAGATGAGATGTGCGTTCCGCTCCCTGCTGTGCTGAGCTCACCACCCCTTATTAGGGAGAACAGAGGTGGAAATGCCATTTCAACAAAGTATTGTTCAGCCCTCCGAGTCATGAGGAAAAAACAGGCAGGTCCCCTGGGTGAGATCCAGCCAGCCGTCCACTGCAGCTGTTGTTGAGGAATATATCCCTTCTCCTCCCTCATCCCTCTGTGTCACCACTGCCTCTCTTCTGTGTGTATTGTAATTAGGCTGATTATTTGTTTATTGTTATTATTGGTCTCTGAGCAGCATCAGTGACTGGTTCCGGGCTTCATCAGAATATTTTCTGACTAGAAACACTCACTTCATTCTTATGGGAAATAATGGCAGTGGGCACAGCTGTTGGTAAATTGCCACTCCCACCACGCACAGACACGACGCACGCACACGTTTTTGATTTTGCATAGCAGGTAGAGAACAGCGCAGGGATATAGCGTTGTTGTTATGGCAGTGTTTCCATAGTAATGTGGAGGAACCCCATGCCATTTGTGGTATAAACATCATAGCCTTACCGCAGTGAGCTGAGATAATGACTTTTGCTTTAGTAAAACACTTTTCAATATGGAAGAGAGAGTTCCAAGAAACCACACACACACACTCACACTGGCAAGCGGTGGGACTATGAGTGGAATCAAATGACGTGTTGACTTAAAATAAAATTAATTTTATTGTAATTTTTTATTTGTTAACACTCATTATAGTGCTATGTTCTTTGTAGCTTCCTTGAGGTCTTAAGGCAGGTTTGATTGGACAGTCATGCCTGTCCCTCGTTATCACATGTGTGTGCCTTGAAAGGATTCTAACAAGCACTAATTACAAACTTTCTGTAGACTGTAACGAGCCAATGAACTATCAATATCAAGTTATCTATCTTTTCCCTTGACAGTGAAATTGGTTTGTTGC
>OOFG01048737.1:0-12506 GCA_900323295.1 Molva molva
AGATCACTGGCGGTTATGATTTTGTTAAATTGTTAAAGATATTATAATGTATCATATATATGTCCTTCAGTGGAACGTCTTGCAATACCATGAGTACATACATTGAGAGCATGGGGGTCCCAGTGCGAATCGTTTCAAACCCATACCAGGGTGGTGTTCATGCCACAGTCTACCAGGTGAGCTACACAGTACCACAGTAATAACACAAATCTATTGTTGGAAATTCAATTAACATGACGACGATCAATGTCACGATGATCAGCATCCAACCCACCGAGTCTTCTAACATGACCACTAATCTTGAGAGACAGTCCATCTGGAATCTTGGGTTCCAGATGGACAAGGAAGGCTCTACTCTACTAGCATCTCCATCTTGTCAGTGAAAAACTGAACAACATTATCGTCCTCATCTTCATTTGATGTCAGCAAAACTACAAAAAATGCGTTAACTATTATGACTTAAACTGGCTAGAACATGTCTACCTTTGATTGGAGGAACTTGCACGAAAAGACAATTGAGAGGCAAAAACGTATCAATCTAACAACACACAGGACATTGCTGAAATGGAGGTAGCCACCAGTGTGTGGGCCACTGCTGATATATAAACCTAACTGCCACCTGGCAAGCCAATCAGCAGAGGCAATCATCAAATCCACTAAAATTAACTCAAACACAAAAACTATGGCACACAAAGAATCATGAACAGAGGGAGGGACATTAACACAAACAATTGATAAATATCACCAAGGGTCATAGCAATGCAGGTGAAATGTAGTTCACATAACTGAGGGACATCTTGTATTTCCGTATGACTTGGTTCCTGGCGGCGACGCTTGTACAAAGTGATGAGAACCAAAGCAGAACCTTTATGCCAAACCTTTCCAAATGTTCCTGGACAGATGGTCCCCAATGGAGACCCATTTAAAGGAGAACTAGAACTGTTTTCTTTTATAAGGAAGAACTGCATTATACAACATCAACTCGGTTTACTTAAAAAATCTTGGATAAGTTGGACCATTGACGCCATTGGTCCAGGATTTGCGTTCTCTATTGGTCCGATTTAAAGACATTAATGATCCAACTTCTCTGCGAATGTTATGTGGAAACGGAGTTGATGTTGCATGCATGTGAAGCAGTATTGCTCTTATTCTAGAAAATAGCAGAGTGTGTCGGTTAAGAAGCCTCATTAACATGCTGTGGTCCCCTCTTTTGAAGCCTGTAGTCTGTTCCAGTACAGAGATTCTGCCACCATCCCCTCTTCAACTCTTAGATCCTTCATAACTCTCAACAAGGGCTGTCTCATCACGGAAACCAGACGGAGACACACCATGAGTGTTATTGAGTGCTAAGGTGATCATCCAGCTCATTAGAAGCAACCATTTAAACTATCTTTCCGAGAACTGTGAGATTGGCATCAAGCTGAAGTTATTAACTATAGATATGTAACAGATTAGTCTTTTTTTTTCTAACTTCCATTTTTTAGAGAAGGGAACAGTACAAACCATTTCAGCATTTATGCCCATTTAGCATTGAGGCTTTTCATTGTTCATTCATCCTTTGTGGTTCTTTTCTATACTAGAGAATATGCTTCAAAGTATCTTTGTATGCATGTATTGTATTTGAGGAAGTTGTCCACAAGGTTGGACAGAAGAGAAGAGCATGTGAGACAGACAGACAGCTCGGAGAAGTGTTAGACTTTCCATTGGGGTGCCATTGAAATTGTGTTTGTTACACTTTTGTTGTACATTTGCTGAGGACTGCAGCGAAAAGAACACATACATATTCAGAAGGAGGTCACTCTTATGCTTTTGAACAACCAAAGTCTAGTGCATAACCACGGCTGTGCGAGGGGAACAAGGAACATGCCGTGACAATTCAAGCAGAATGCTTTGTTTAGAGCTATGATGGACCAACCATATGCAAGACAACACCAACAATATGCTTAAGTGATGTGATATTAACATACACACACTCTCTGTGCATCAAGTTGCTTGTGTATATTAAAAAGAAATACACAACACACAGACACATACAAACACATATTGCACAATGCATATATACATACATAACGCTGCCTCAACCTTCTGCAGGAGACCTTTAATCCACAATCATACCATGGCTCCTCGTCCAGGCAGGAGCTCTGCGGTGAGACCCAGGGTCCATCTATGTGGGGAGCGTTAACCCTGTGGCCGCCGCATGCGGTCTTTAATGAAAAAACTCTCCTCAATATACATCAGAGATGATTGCGATGCTGCAGAGGGGGCCTACACACACACAGCCCAACTATATTTCACAGGTAGTCATGGCATTTAAATGTCACACAGAATTAGATAGTTGCATCTCGGCTACACCCGCAGCTCTTCCTCCGTACGGCGGATCCTAATATATTCTCTGTTGAACAAGAGCGGTGCAGACCGACCTCTGGGGAGAGCGCGAGTGCCGGGCCCTCGGTAGGCTGAGCGGTCGCGAGCGGAGCGTGTCCGCGAGCAGAGCCATACCTTTCTCTTTCTGTTGCCTCGCTACATCTCTCTGCTGGCAGAAGATTTGGAGAGCGATGGATCACGCCGAGCCAAGCCCCAGCTATCTGGCAGAGCATCACACAGATGGGCTGGGCCGCGCCAGCCGGACCCACGGGCAGCTGGGCGTGATGATGCGCGGGATGCTTCCTATCAACAGGAGGTACTGTGGCTCACGGGCTCCACAGGAACAGACACACCTCACAGGTCCACCGAGCAAAGAAACCGAGGGGTGCAGGGAAATAAAGAGCAGGGGAAGAGAGGGACCACGAGGTCAGACGGAGCCTGGGGCGTATCGCACAGATGGGGAGACAACGCATTCTTTTGGAATTTGTTTCATAGTATGCCTGTGTTGTTGTTTCTTTGTTGTCGCCTTGATTTCAAATATTTGCCAAGCTTGAAATGTTTCAAATATTTCTAAGTAATACATTTTTCATAAATGAGGGCCGCATGTGCTCAAGGGGGTTATCCAGGTTTTGGCAGAGGAGTCAGAAAAGGAACGGGTAATTTAAGAAATGTTTTTGAGGTTGTGGGCCTAATGAGCTCAACAGAAATTGCATAGAGGTCTGCCTCATTTGATGCTGATTGTAGTTTTTCTCTTGTTTTGATGTGTCACGGTTTACCCGACACTCTGTCCCCCTCATCAGCATTCAGACAGGTTGCTTCGATCGGCTGGTATATGCCAAAGAAATATGTATGCATCTAGCGTCATGTCTCATCGGGGATGAAGAGGAGTAAGTAAGTAAGTAAGTAAAATGCATATGTGCGTTATTCTGTTTGGTTCACAATGGCTCTATATTCTTAGCTTAATCTTAGATAGTCCTTATAAGCTTGAACACACGGGATTAGGGTTTATAATGTTTAAATTGCCGACTACATCAAGAATTCTATCCATGGTCAATTTCTGTTCATGTGCCATACCAACATTGTATGGTGCGTATTCCCCACTACCATTTAAAGCTGCACCTGTTGCCATGTTGGGGAGCAGGTTGTTAGCCGCAGTGACAGAGCAGCCAGGATGTCACTGCAATCTGGCTCGGCAAATCCTCAGTCATTGGAGAGCCGAGCTGGTGATTGCAGTCGCACTCATGCAGAAATGCTGGATGCGATGAGCATCTGTTGAACGTGGAATATTTGAAATACTTCCTTGGAAACTCTGTGTTGCGCTAGCTTTTCGTGTCATGTCAATGCACCATCGCTTATAGTATTGTCCTCCAACTGTGCAACATAAACCTAGAAATATAGGTTTTAAACTTTAGGGATTTACAGCACCCTGAGGTGGAAATTTGTTGATCAATTACCACTTAAAGCCTGGAATGTTGGAACAAAACAAAAGGTTGCCATTGCTGTGTTTGTGATAAACAGAGCTCCCAAAATGTTAATATTTGTGATGAAAGTATAGTAGATGGATGATTTGCAGCTTCCCCATACTTTACAGTTAAGTCTCCTGGTTCTCTGAGGGGATCATGGAATGCAGATGGGAAAAGTGAAACGCTAAATCCACCGTTGTAGTTCAAATCTAATTCCAAGAAGAAATATCTTTGGTTGAATATCGGAAATTTATGTTCACCCTATGCATAGGTGGCTCTATAACATACAGGTTTGAGTTGACTTGATGACCTAGGAGAGGTAATTTAATTGCTGACAATACAGCACAGTTAAAAAACAGTCATGTTACCCTACTTAGCAGTAACCGTGATTTATGATGTGCAAATATATATCCCTGATATGAAAAATTGGCACCTTACCCCGAAAACGATATAGCGGGACCGAAACCATCCTAGACACTTTTCCAAAGCGGCTACTCATGCAATCTTTAATAGAGTGCAATAGGGAGTGGATGACCATCATTCTGATAACAATTGACCACTGCAGGCTGCCATACTACTCAAGAGATGATTAATTTATGAGCTGTCTCACCCTGGCTGAAGCCCCAGTGGTGATGGGTGCTGCTGACGAAGGAGAAGCTAACAATGTGCTTGTTACCCAACCAGCAGCAGCTGCTCATGGTCTGGGTATTAAAGCTTGATGAAACTCGTAGACACAATCCTCAACAGTAAGAGGCAGAACTCAATTCGCTCTCGGTGAATAGAATCAACATTTGGGCCTATTTGCTCACGTTTTATGGATTAGGATGCGGCTCCTAACAGCATGCTGTAGAGTGGATCCGTGGCGGTGGCTGTGTCTGCATGTCATGGAGGTGCTGGAGATGAACCCAGGTTGAGGTTAATCTCATTGAGCAGTTGTGCCGCACAGCGCTCTGAGCGCAGGGCTAATAGCATGCAAAATTGACCTGCATTGAGAGAGCCAGCGATGCCGCTGAATGCACTGTCCACTGACGACTGGGACCAATATAATGGATCCCCATCCCACTGATCACTTTGACCTCACCTAAACTAGCTGTCTATCACGCCAAGGTGTTCAAACATCCCTGGCGCAAGTCAAGTGTCTAAAGGATCTCCCGGCCTAATGGTAATACGTTTGTTAACTGAACCTTCGGCAGCTCCTAACGGCTCAGCTCCTGAAGGGGTCGGATATCGAGCGTAAACTTAGCTGATGATCGTCGGAGACCCAGCCCTAAACCGCTCCGAGGCACTGAAGGTCTTAGGCTGAAACAATGGATTTAGAGAAATGACACGGGTTCGCACAAGCTCAGAGAATGGACTTATTCCACCACTTGGAAAGAGTCCAACACTATAACCTGAAAAGCTGGGTCTTAAGCCTCTGGTGACAGACTGTTCTTCGTATCAGAGAGAGGGAGTCCTCCTGTCTCCTGTTCATCCCTAGAAGGATGGATTCGTCTTAAGTTTGCTTTCTCAAGGTTTCTTTTTTCTTTGTTCTTCGGGTAACATTTTCCTGGCTCATTTGAAGTGTTGAAGGGTCCTAGGTTTTCATCTAATGTGAGCCTGTGAAGACTCCCTTTGAGAATCAAATTGTGATAACAGTCCATAGGGATGAGCCTGATTTGACGTGCTATTGTGAAGGCTCTAATTTAGCCCAGGCTGCTCTTGTTCCTGACTCGTTCTATACCTTTGGTTGCATACTAAATTGAAGCCTTTGTCCTGGCGTTGTTATGCAAGCTAGAGGAAACTCTGTGTTCTGATTTCCAATCACCCTTTGTTACACCTTGTGTCCCTGTTGCATTCCCAATGTGGTGTCCTTACCTTAGGCGCATATCGCTCATTACAAACTTTTACCTCAGCCTAGCAAAGTTTACCCAATTTAAACCTAACTTTATACTCCTTAATGCTAATCCTCATCCTAACCCAGGCCTGTTTATATATCCCTTTAGTGGTAAAAAAGTGAATACAGGATCAATAACGCAATCCATAGTGTAGAATTGGTTACGAATAAACACTTTCGACTTGTGTGCAAGTAAAATAAAGTAAGGAAAATAAACAGACATTATTTGTAATATGTTCGACTATTTGGTGTACAATAGTGATACCATAAAATAGAAAGGCACAGAAAAGCGAACAGAAAAAACACCAAGTACAAGATAAAGGAAGTCAGTAAACAGAGTAAAATAAAACATCCAAAGGAAAATGTGCCCTAAGTGTTCCATCCCAAGAGGGAGTTCACAGTCTTCGTGTGCACTCATGTTTGTTTGCCTTTTTCTATTTATTTTTCGAACAATAGAAATACATGGGTCACACTCTGCTTGCCAAGCCGGGGAGCAGCGTTGCCACATTAAAAGAGCACTAAAGGTTAGCACCCAGGAGAACGCTGGGAAAGGAAACGACAGAGGGCTGAAGAGCCGCCTGATTAGAGGAAGCTCATATTGGGAGGCAACCGAGGGAATTAGCAAGACGGGAGGATTTAGTCCCATTCAAGTCTCTGATTGCTGATTGCCTGTGAGGGCGGAATACAATGAAAATAAAAGGATGAACGAGCCCTCTGCCATGACAGTGGTCAGTGTGGATGTTGTGTGGGAGGCCCAACAGATCGCTTGGGTTTAGTTTTAGGATTTACTTGAACTACCACATACTACAGTTTTTAATCTCTACGTTCAGACAGCCAACAGAGTGGCGCTTAGAGAGGATGCCTCTGCAAAAAGAAGGGTTTACTTAAGGCACGTTTGACCTGAGTAAACATGAAAGCATTTGGTTCCTTGCTCTGCATTAAGCTATCTTGGATACCAATTCATACACATGCTCACCTTTGATAACCTGGACAACAATTCAGAGTCTATTGGCTTGACTTGTACATGACCTTTAAAGTTTGAAACATGTGCTAGCAACATGTTTTGGTTGTTTAAATACAGATCTATACTGTTGACTTTAGCTATGGATGTTTACCATTTTTGTATTAGACCGACAGTACAAATTAAAAAAGATGGGTGAAGGGCATCTTTTAAAACTCATGCATCTTTAAATGGATCATTAAACAAGCAATCAATAAGTAAACTCTCTGTGATACTGTGATATTTAGCTTCGGTTAGCTAACATTATGCCCTGGATATTAAACTATATTCTTCCCCACCTAATTTCAGTAAGTCAACACAATAAGTATAATAATACAGAAACCCAGGGAATAAACAAGGTTATGGTCAGCGTAAAAGCAGAAGCGGGGCTGGGATACAAGGCGTGGTTAACACCACAGCATGTGTGCGTTTTAGTGCAGAGAAACCAGCAGTCTATGTCTGGGCTTTCAATTCTGTGTTTTATCTACAGCATGACATGCAGCAAGATGTAGGTGTTTTTTGTTTTTTTTAAAGATGTGGAACTAGAAATGGAAATGACATACAAATGTTAGATCTGTCTAGTTATATGTTTATCTTTCAGAAGACAAAGGTTAGCTCTTCAAGGTTTTATTTTTCTCTTTCAGAATGGAAAATAGTCAATGGCTGCCAGAAAGCATATCACATTCATAGCATGTTGTTTGTTGCTTTGGAACACCTAGCACTGATGAGGTCAAAGTATTCAGGGTAAAAGTGGTGCTGGTGTTATTAAAGCAGCAGTTTAATCATACACTTTGAACTTTCATCTCTTTCATTTCTGTTCACATAGTTATCACACTGAGGTCTGGAAAGGGCTAGTATTGCACAAACACAGCGTTGCTGTAGTTACAAATGTGATAAACATTATTTGGTTAAGAACTGTGCGTTTACTGCATTGCCGCTCACTCGGAATGCTGAAGGGACGGTGAATGTTGGGCTCAACGGAAGTGGAACACAGACTCAAGGATCGGCTAGTCAACCATCAACAGTCAATCTGTTGCTTTCAACATCCATTCACCGGATCTTCTTTTCATATTCCATTCCAGGTTTGCAAACATCAACCTCAACATCTTCTAGGGGAATAGCTGTTAGGGTTTCAGATAGTTCAGATGCAACTCTTGTGAGGTGTTGGAATAATTATCGCAATTGATAAGAGTGTGCGTATCCATATGAATCAATATTAATATTCTGTTTCATTAAATACCTGTATATATGTCTTTCATTAAAATCATCTACATTTCTTTTAAATCAAATTCTCTGATGTATTGAAGGGTGCCCTGAAGCTACGAAACAAAGCTAAAGGTTGGCCTTTAATTGTATGCTTTTAAATCAAACCATCTATCTCACCCCAACCCTAACCTTAAGCAGAATGACATACTACAAGTGAACTAAAATAACAGTGCCTACATATATAATCTGTCCATATGAATTAAAAGCCAAGGGTTTTTATTACTATTATTATGAAATATGTCAAATAGAATCCTTTTTTGCTCTTTTCCAGAACACAAACTTAATATGCACAAATGAGAGATAACTTTTGCAAGCATATGTGGCATTGGCAGTATAGGTAGGTGAGCCCTGTATAGATGCAGTTGTTTATCTCTGTCAGGTCCAGACATGATCAATGACAAAAGCCCTCTCACAGTGTTGGCATTGCTATTAATAGGAAGTACACAGACTAATTACCTCCAAGCAAGGTTTCCTACAGGCATCCCTGCTCAAAAGCATCTATTCCGATCATGTATAATTTATAAGCAGACTGCTTAAAGCAACAGTATTCTCAGAAAGATATGCATTGTAAATGGGCTCTGAGGTGGACTACGATGAAATAAGAAAGCAAATGCTTGTGAATATCACGGGGGTTATTTATTATAAATAATCGCATAATGCCTGATTGGCTTCCTCCTTTTGTTGTTAACACATTTATACAGATTTCTCAATACATCATGCCCACATTCACCTAAATGGCCTCTATTAGGTTACTCTCCAGTGTGTAAAAAGAAGGGAATTAGAAGCTCCAGTCTCTACTCCACAACAGCTAAACACAGGGCTCTCTTAAAGCACAAACAATGATCTGACATTTCAACCTTGTTTGGAATAAACTTACCGAGTTTTACCCAAGAGAGTTACTAAGCACCACTTTTTGGGGGCTTAATTTCAAGACAGTCAAAAAGAGTTTGTGTTTCAATAGATTACATGGCAATGTCGATTACGTGTGTGACTGTCAGTAGTCATTGTGTGATTATATATATATAATAGTATATTCAATCAAAAAACCAATGAGGTGTTGACATCAAAACACTCAATATTCACAATAAGGTGCACCCAGTCGTCTGGTATTCTGCTATTTTCACTGTATGGATGCAGGAGTCAAATCCTGTCTAGACGTTTGCGTTAACTGTGTCCAGAGAATACATGAACGTAGTGGGACACGTAATAGAGGCAGCATAAGCCTTGCAGGGAAGGTGTAACTGAAGGGGACCTGTATTGACTAATGGGAAAGCGATCAGGCTAGAATTGGCCGCTGTGCTGTACAACCTCGTGGATCGATAGGTCTGCGTCCAGGGCCCTGCTTGGGACAGCGGAGGAGGCACCGCACCGCGCATCAATCTGGTCCTCTGGAATAATCTAGAAGACTATCAGTCTTCCCAACATGGAGAGGAAGACTCTGCCTCGACTCCCTCCTCAGCACATCTCCCATCTCAGCCTCCCGTAAAGCATGGACTGTAAAAACGATGGGCGTAGCGTCTGTGAAGTCACCCACTGGTTTATGTACATCCTGTATAAGGGTGTAGATCTTGCGTATACGGGGCCTCGCCATCTTGTTGACATTTTGTGCCACAAGCAACAGAAACAATCGATATTTGGCCCAGTGTACAATATTGAGGGAGGGACTTCAGCGAACGCCTGGCACCAGTCTATTCCCAAAATTCATTTACATTAAATCCTTTTTTAATGAAATGAAACGTCAACCAGGACCTTGCAAAATACAATTAATAAATACAATTGGAGGAGCTACATCCTAGTCTCGTCCGCCTGAGATTCTCAGACGGACATGACTGCTGGTTGGCCTAGATCATTGGTTCCCAATGTTTTTTGGGCCCGTCACCCCACTTTAAGATCTGAAAATCCTAGCAACCCCCAACTTATTACACGTTTGTGCATCTGCTTCCACAGACATCTTTTTAACCCAACCAACCCTATGTCCGTAAATATCTTGACCATATCCCAGTAAACGTGTGCACATTTCCACACCGGTAGCAGTTGTAGTTTTGTCTCGTGGCAAGGAATCATGAGGCAATCTGTCCGTTTATACGGGCCATTTAAAACCTTTTAAATATTGTATTTTTTTATCCAAAACTCAAAATCAAATATCTATAGGTTATGAGTCTCCAAGCATGAGGACTATTAATCTCCCTTCAAATCTCAATTTGAAAACGGTAGTGAGATTGTGATGCAAAGAGAGATGCTTTCTCCGTCTTAACAGGCGGGAACGGTTGTACGAGAAATGACGACAGTTGTCAAAACCACCTCTGGAGTTGGAGCTACATTCAATCTAGATGGACGAGATAGGTTGTCGTCTCCAGACTGAATGTCTCGCAGAAGCAGAGAGCAGCATTACCCAAAGCAACGTAAACTGGTAGGCTACAACCACGGTCGCTACATCTCTGCCCATTCTCAGAGATCCCGACACCTTGGATGTGCTACAAATCTCAAACCTGTATGTGCGTGTGCATATCAGGCTGGGATCTCTGGTGGACGGCCCCTCTGTGACAACAGGTGGTTGGGAGCGAGGCATCCATTTCATGTGAACAGATGAGTTTTTACATCCAGATACAATCGAAATTCAAAAACGGTTGTAGAATCTACATTTTTCTCTTGAGTACACTGGGCCTATGAGGTTATCCCAAGTGTGGTCCCCGTCCACAGGCTGGGGCCCACTGGCCTGAAGACTGGTCTGAGCTCTAAAGGCTCCACGTGAACATCAGTCTTTCTGGAGGTCAGGTAGATGTGATCTTGCAGCCCGCCTCTGCAGGCCCTCCAGGCCCTTCTGGAACCTTATTACATATTGATGCCTTCATGGAGTTTCGTGGAGTTTGTTTTACACCAAATAGCAGAGAGAACTGGACAAGCAAACAGCATGGGTGTTCCCATTGGCAATCAGAGGCAGCATTGTTAAAGTTGATAGTGAATCAAGTTGCTTTTAGTATCAATCGACTTCAACCAAGAAAGGTTTGAACCGCAGCTTAACACAAATAACTTGATAGTTATTGTAATAAAGACAATCATTTGAATGAGTAAATAAACACATGTATTAACTGGGGGAGTTAAAAGAGAAAAAGAGACTAATGACCTCATCTTTTGGTAAATTGTCTTCAACAGCCAACTCAAACCTCCGGGTATGCTACCCGAATCTACCCTTAACACGTGTCTTTGAGCAAGACACCAGCTAGAGTATATATTATATATTTATTATAGTATTTATCTATTAACTTCACTGCAGTGTTGTCGAGCCGATGCCAAAAACTGTGATGGAATGATGCATCAGCTTATTGTATTAGTGCAAGGAATAAAGTATGAGGAACGCCATATAGTGGGGCGGCTCGCACAACCACAGTTCCCTGAGTAGGGACCACATCTTTTACTTACATGATCTGCAGATACAGATCACATTTGCTGCGATAGGGAATAGGTCTTTAAATGCATTATCCCTGCACATCCCCCAAACGTGGAGAAAAGGAGAGAAATGACGAGACGAATTCTGCATATCTCTAGTAACCCTAAGGAGATGACTGCGAACGGGGAGCTATTAAAGTCCTTGACTCTGGTGACCCTTCGGAGAAGAGAGGGCAAGAGTGCAGCAGAGTGAAAGAATGATGGATCACGCCTCCATCTTATGAGCCCATCACTCTGTCTCAGAGTGTAGTATCAGAGATAAACATGACATCACCATCATCATCATCACTACCACCATCATCATCAACAACAACATCATCATCATTGCCGCAATCGTCACGCCAATCACCTTCATCATCATCTCCATGATCACTATCATCATAACCATAATTAGAGAAGATGAGAATACAACAATAAGAGAATTGATACAAGATCAAAAATTATATTTTTGTATTGTCTGTTTGTTCTTATTGTTATTGTTTCTACAAGTTCTGAAGCCTCCACCTGATTACGGAGTCAAACCCACATCCCAGAGTCCCAGAGGGCTCTTGATCGTCTCCGGTCTATCTGACGACAAGGATGAGGATGTGAACACAGACAGTGGACTTATGTTGGAGAGAGAGACAGAGACAGAGAGAGAAAAGGAGAGAGAGATACAGAGTGAGAGGGAGAGAGAGTGAGAGAGAGGGAACAAGGGATGGATCGAGAGAGACAGGGAGAGAGAGGGAGAGAAGGAGAGAGAGAGACAGAGTGAGAGGGAGAGAGAGAGTGAGAGACATAAGAGGTTTAGGAAGAAGTGTGACGGGGTACAAACAAATATCTCTTTAGGATTCCACGCAGCACTCTGCCGCAGTGTGTTTGGTTTCCAGGCAGCAGTGCATTATTAATGCACTCCTCAACGCCCACCCCAAGAGTACTGGGAGAGAGGGCGAGAGAGAGAGGGACATAGAGAGAGAGAGAGAGAGAGAGAGAGAGAGAGAGAGAGAGAGAGAGAGAGAGAGAGAGAGAGAGAGAGAGAGAGAGAGAGAGAGAGAGAGAGGGACATAGAGGGAGAGAGAGAGAGAGAGAGAGAGGAGAAAAAGGGGAGTGAAAT
>OOFG01048809.1:0-14314 GCA_900323295.1 Molva molva
CACACACACACACACACACACACACACCCACATGCCCACACACACACACACACACACACACACACACACACACACACACACACACACACACACACACACACACAGACACACACACACACACAGACACACATACACACAAACACACACACACACACACACACACACACACACACACACACCACACACACACACACACACACACACACACACACACACACACACACAATGCCAACCTGGGTTTTGCTGTACAGGTGGTAGATGAAGACTCCCTCAACGAAAACTCCCGACAAAGCGAGGACCACAAGAAGGAGCAGAATAATTTGGATAGTGCTGGATTTCCTACTGCGCCTCCCACTGGGCAGGTGAGCATATGGAGCCTGGCTGTCCACAACAAAGAGCTGGGGAAGGGTGTCTGGTCCACCCAATGACATTCCTCTAGATCCCCACTGCTCTCTGTCTCTCTGTATACCGTGTCTTCCACAGAGTCTGCATTGAATAGCAGAGGCAGAATGAGCTGCGGGGCAGTGATGAAACAGCAGTGCTTTACTGTAATTGAAATGATGACGGAAAATGATGAGTAGTACCCCTCCAGCCATGAAGCCAACCACATGTCTATCTAGCAATAAATTTCATTTGTGGAGAAAATGTTGCACAAAAGAGATGGCTGCGGCTGGCTATTTTTTTTTTCTTTCACCAGCTGGATACAGCATCATAACTTCTTCAAAATAACCATTTCCCAACACATTCAGTACGGTGACATGTGGAAATGCAGCCACAGAAGTTGTTATGCAACTCACAAAGTTTTATTACAACTCAAATACAATCTTGAAGTATTCTGGAATTAAAGCAAGCAGAGGCATTACCTTGAATTTGGATATTCCTCAAATTTCCCTCTGCTCCTCCATTTGATCAATCAGTACTTCCTTGTGTGTTTTGAATGCAGATAAAAACAAAACAGACTTGGGTGTCTCCCCTGGCCTTCTTGTGACTTGACTTGAGAATAACCTTGTAAGATGTTGCTGGCCGATGTGTCCTGCGAACGGTTGTCAGGTTCCTGTCTCACTTTCTCACTATCTACTCACGAATGCAAGCTCATGCAAGGAGGAAATGTAGCAAACTTTAACACCGTTTCACACTGTACGTGAGCGTGTCTAAATAAGGCACTCCCTTACAAAACGCTATCATCCATTCACTGACACTTCCTGTCTTGCTCTCTCATTCTCGTTCTTCCTAGTTGTTTTTGTTGTTGTCATTGAGCTAAAATTCATCTTTGTTGTTCTTTTTCTCTGCAAATGCAGCTTTTTGGGTCTTACCAAAATACATGTGCTCAGACCTCTGCCAAGGAGCACAGACCTCTGCCAAGGAATCGGCTTGTTCATAAAGTGTTGTCTTACATATCTTTCCAATCCTTGCACTTCTGCACGATTCTGGCAGTCGGTCCTACACTGTATAGAAACATTACACTTGGTTCTGGATAATATTCTTTATCTGAATATGAACACATCGTCTAATACGACATTGTTTGTTGAGTTGTATTGAGTTAAGATGGAGTACGTACATTTAAGCATACAGTGAAGTGGTATACAGAATACAGTGAAGTAGTCACAAATGAAGTGGGCCTTGCCTGGCGGAAGCCAATTGGCTGCTCTGAGTTGAGTCTGATGACATCCCACAAGATCATCGAGATGTTCAGTGGGCGGGGCTAGGGGATGTCATCCAACAACTGTGATTTTTTGAGTTTCTTTATTTAAAGCCTTTTTTTCGCGAGTACTCGTCTGCAGTCGTCTGCATTTGGATCCTATCCCTTTTTGTTCCCACTGCCCCGCCAGCACTGGTCGTGACAGAATGAACTGACCACAACCATGGATCCAGCAGATGGTTTAATGGATGATGAACTGTGTGATTTATCATCATACTCTCATCATACTCTCCTGTGCATCCAAGGTTGTTGGAAGAGGGCCCCTAATCATGAGCACAGAGAGGCAGCTCTGAGAATGCCACACAAGAAAGTGTCCACAAAGCCTTTGCTCAGGAACATGTTATCTTGGTGGGCTAAGGACTGCATCAACAACCCTGTTACTCTGTTTGATTCCCGGCCTGCTAGCCCCCAGCATGCTAGCTTCCAGCATGCTAACCTCCGCTGCCCCACCGCCAGACCATCAGTCGGTCACATCCGCCGACCTACCGCCAGATCATGAGTCAGCATTCTCCACAGACCCACAGTCAGACCATGAATTGGCCATCTCTGCCAATCCACTGCCAGACCATGGGTCGGCTATCTCTGTTGCCCCACTGCCATCCCTCAAGCCGCCGGTTACCAGTCAAGTTGTCTGTCCTGTCAACGAGCCTCGTCGCCGGCCTCCTCAGCGCTCCCTCCTACGCAGCCGGCCTCCTCAGTGCTCCCTCCTACGCAGCCGGCCTCCTCAGCGCTCCATCCTACGTCACCGGCCTCCTGAGCACCAGCACTTGGTGTGACAGTTATGTGAATGGTTACGAAGATATGCAACTTTTTGTGATATGTCACGTCCACTTACATGCCCCCTTTTGGCTGATTGGCATGAAATGTTAATCACTTTAACTTGGCTCATAACCACTATTGCACCAATTTGGTGCAAATCTGTGCTCCACTTTTGGAGATATCCGGCAAACAGACACACTGATGGCAAGATACACAGATGGGCAGAAACATAACATCCTTGGCGTTGGTTGCATTTTTCAATATTGCTTTGTAGCAATGTCAGAGCTACTGAACCCAGTCCCAGAGTCTAATCAGTCTGACTCAAGCCAGGTGAAGCTGCTTAAACCAGCCATCATCCACACACACTCATCATGCCTCTTATATATACTAATAGGGTTATTGATTTGTGTAAATGTGTAACTGATTAATTTTATTTTAATACTGGCAATCAATGACTTTAGTCCTGAAAGTGACATAAAGGAATGAAGGATTTGACAAGGCACCAATGTTGATTACTCCACCTCAATGTATGAGTGTCCCCTCAATACTGCAGGAACGAACACGTGTTTAAATCTCCATTTCAACATCTGATCACTAATGAAGACCAAAGAATTTGTTGATGTCAGGAAGAAGGGGCCATTATTGATCCTTATTTAAGGGCTGGCCTTTGGGATTTTCCTGGTTGGCCCAGAAGCGACACATAATAACACATGGAGGACAGGACCAGACCATAACAGTGTATCTTTGCAGAGAATGTTTACAAAATTAGCTTATTTTGTCCAAGATCCTATCCACTGCCAGATTTAATTAATAGGTGGCCCTCTAGCGAAGGTCCCCCTGGACACACCCCTGCCTGGGCATCCATGATGATAACGGGATGGACTGGAAGAAAAACCAACACAGTGCTATCTTTAAGAGGGCCTCAGGAAGCTCAGGTTCTTGGACATCAGCAGGTCTCCGTGTGTCTAAGTGTTTTACTTTGTTTCATGCTATGCTGCAGTCTGTTGGCTGAGGGAGCAGCCTAATCACAGAGGACAAGAACCAGCCAAACAAGCTAGTCAGGAAGGCTTGTTCTATTATTGAACTGGTCCCTGCGCCGCTAGAGGTGATGACAGAGCAGAGAATATTTTTTTTAGCTGGCGTTAAAGTTTAAAAGCTGTTTTAGCTACATGCTGGTTATGCCCAGGCTCCTCCGTGAGATTCAGGACACACACACACACAAACACACACAAACACACGCACACGGTTTAGTGCATTATTGTATTATACATTATAACCATTTGCGATCAATTCTGTAGGGACAACTCTACCTGAAGAATGAATTAACAAAAAATCGAATGACGTTGTAAACTAATCAAACTAGATGATGCCTTAACAAATATATCACATTTTATTGATACTTTAGTTAATTGTACTGTAAACCACAACGGGATACCCCATTACAAGATAGAACGTGTGGACATTATGCGATCTGAAGACACTACCAGCGCAAAAGACAGGTTGGCATTGGAAGCGTCGTAAAGAAGATTGGATACTCTTCGGCTTTCGATTGGTTTATGAGAATGAGGAAACGACCCTATCACAGTCGCGGAAAGTTCTGATGCGGAAGAGAGATGGAATCGGATGGTCGTTGGTTGTAGTTAACGTTATTTATTCACATTTACGCCATGGATCTATGTTTTGGAATAAGGGAGGGTGGAAAATGCTTTATTTTTCTTTCTATATTGTTACATTCCTGGTTTGGAATGGTGTGTTCTTTCGGACAGACCCAAGACACCGAATTCACCTTCCTCTTACCAGCCGGAACCACTGAGTGTTTTTTCCAAACCGCTAGGAATAATGGAACGATGGAGGTTGAGTTTCAGGTACGTATGGTGTTGTGCCTTGGTGCTGGACGTGGGTCTGATGCCAGGATGAAGATGAATAGCGATTTCAGGCCAATACGTTGTCGACCGTTCTCTTGCCTTGCAGCTACAAGACAGTTCGTATCCCATCCATCCATCCATTTAAATACATCTTTTTACTCTCCTGACTTTAGCTGCTGAAAAATAAAGGCTTTTCCCCCCTGAAATCTAAATAATCGTAGGGTGAGCGATACTTACGAATTACGAGACACTAGTGTGATGTGTCTTAAAAACCCAAGTAACTAATGATGCCTTTTTGTAACATTGTTTTTCTAGTCTCTGTAATTCACGCTTTAACACGGAGCCTAACATTCATATTAGTTGTCATGTAAAACTTTAAATTGGGCAGCTCAGTACATGCACGTCGTGTTAGATTGCCATATTGTTTATTTAGAGGGAAGGTATAGCCGACTCTGTACTCAGTCCTCTTGCGTGTGCTTCCGCTATGGAAATCAACGAGGGCGTGGTTTATACCATGTTGCACTCTAATCTCTTCCATAATTACATACAAGTTGTATACATATGTTTTTTTACGTATCATCATCGCGAATCAACGTGTTGCATTTTTCTGTTCATGTGACACCCAGGTGATCTCTGGAGCAGGTATGGATGTAGACTTCGCCATTCTCTCCCCCCAAGGCTTCCAGCTTATCTCTGAGTACCGACGTTCTGACGGAGTCCACATGTCCGTGTTACCTCTGACTAACTTCACCTATTGTTCACCATCACAAATCTAACGACGTTTGTCCCGAGACGTGGATCTGATTGATTTGATTCCTTGTTGTTCTAGGGTGGAGCCAACGGAGGGTGGAGACTACCAGATCTGCTTTGACAACAGTTTTAGTCGCTTCTCGGAGAAAATTGTGTTCTTTGAGGTTATAATCGAGGGGCAAGGAGGAGATACTGGGTTGGACGAGGAGTTGGGAGGGCTAGTGGAACCAGAAGGCAGCTTACTGGAGTACAAACTGGAAGACATCCGGGTAAAATCAGTAGGCCTACAATATTACCCCTAGGCACAACATGACCTCATTTATATTGTTAGACTAGTTGCATGCTAGGCACCCCATGCCCTCAAATAGATCACTTCCCACATATTTTTCCTCTCTAATACTATAGCATAGCATTTGTTTAGTAGCAGGTTTCATCCAATGGGATTTGCATTGAATAGACCCTTTTCAAACAGGTGTCTCTAATTATGGGTCTGCTACTCCTATGTACCAGAGCACAGGTGGTAGACTAAACTAGTGAAGATGAGTCTTCTACCCGTGCCCTGGTACATAAATTAAAGGATCAGACCCATCATTTGTGTTATGATCAACACCTGTGTTTGTCCTACGATGACACTGAGCAGTTGTAATGGTTTTTAGAAATAACTGTCCAGCTAGGGTGCACAGGCAATAGAAAACTACCACTTTGCAAAAGTTCTTTCAGCCAGATTCTTGTAGAAGACTTATTGTATATTACAGAAAATGTTCCCCGTTTTACAATGCTATACATTTTAGTCAAAATATTACAAATAAATCACCAACACGAATGGACCCATTTTCAACTGAAAAAAGTGATTTGGGGGTTTACTTAGCCTTTAAAGAGCAAGGTAGGGGCTAGGGCATCGCACTCGAGGATGCCCAACAAACAGACAGTGGACTGTTTGTTTCCTTTAACCTAGAATCTGGGCTGGTAGTGGAACACCCGAACACCCTAACCACCAGCCTATCCTCCCCGCTCCTTCAGGACTCCATGGACTCTGTGCATCGCCGCCTGGAGCGCAGCCGACAGATGCAGACCGTGCTGCGGGCCTTCGAGGCCCGGGACAGGAACCTCCTGGAGAACAACCTCTGGAGGGTCTCCTTCTGGTCCTGCGCCAGCCTGCTGGTGATGCTATGCGTGGCCCTCACACAGGTAATTTGGAGAACAATGACCGAGCACACCGCTTGCTCAGCGCTCCCTCGTTCAGAGATTCTGAACGAAAAGCATTGTTTTTTTTTTTGTTATTAACCTAATTTAACCATGCAGCCTTTACTGCTGATACATCATATGATTATTTTATCATGACTGCCTTGACAGGTTTATACAGTCCGCAAGCTGTTTGATGACAAGAGGAGGGTCTGCACATAGACGTCCCATGGTGACACACGTGGCACACAACACGAGTCATGAAACAAAATGGTGGCCAAGACGACCCGTTCGTTTTCACTCTGTCATGTCATTCTTGGGCCTACATCCGTGTACTGTTGCATTACTGAGCGGGAAACACAATCATTTTTCGAATACAATTGAAGCCATTTTTTATTTGGATAGTTTTTGTGTTCATGATAATATGTATCAAGGTAAAGTTTAACAGACACAACAGAACTCCTGGCCTGCGTTTATTCTGTGGCTTTATTCCAAAGGTCATGCCACCAATGCTTCTGCTGAGTGCCGGCAAGAGGAGGGCTAAATATCAATATTGGCAATTATTCATATTTTCGAAAGTCCTGCTGTTTACACTTCATGAACACAAAGCTGTTCTACAGTTCTGTTATTTTACAACGTAAGGGATAAGTCAATGAAAAAGGCCAAAAGACACAATCACGTGTGTGTGATTGGTTTGTACTACTGGGATGTCCGTCTTTATGTTATGCAAGATTGGAGGGATGTCCGAATGTGCAATACTATTGTCTCTACTCTTCCAGACAGCGTGATCTCGCTGCGTCACATGAGATACGCTCAGTGGTCTCTTTATTTCCTCAATTGCGGTTTAGCTGGTTTGGTGCTCACTTTGTCTTTGTTTGGTGTTTCTTTATGTGGTAATCTGTAGTCACAAGGGACTTGGAAAATTAATCAATTTGACTTGGCCTTACATGCACCACTAGCAGCCAGAATATATGTAAATCTGGTGTTTTTTTCACAAAAAAAGAATTGTTTTTATGGAAATTTATGCATCTTCTGAAGGATCTGTTTACTTTGTCTAAAAGATTTAGGACATTTTGATTGTACTTAAAGACACGTTTTGTGGAGTACTCCATCGATGTGACTTTCATGTTATACTGTGCATAAACATTGGCAGTAAATCATTTTAATAAAGGCAGTTTTTCACAATCCTGTGGCACATTCTAATGATTGCTTTGCTCTGGAAAAAGAGAAAAAAAGATAACGGTGCAGTGTTCTTTACCTGGCAAAGTTAAACATATGTGACCCCAGGGCATGCTAGTACATGTATAATTTGCTTTAAAAATGTGTTAGCCTAGGGAATGCTAGTTGATTTATTATTAGCTGAAGGCTGTGTCAGAGTAAACACTGGCAAAGTCTCATCTGAGATGAACACAAGGCATTGTCATTTTCAAACTTGAACGCAGTCATTTTCAAACCTGAAACTTCAAGCCTGGATGAACAATAGCATAGTGACGGTCTTTACATTGGAATTAAAAACACTGCTAGGGAAGGATTCCAACTTAAAATAGATCACTCTTCTACGTTACTGTTGCACAAACTCAAAACGATAAAACAGCTAGTTACTAGAAACACTGACCACGGTGATGCAGAGTTCCATTTCATCACCTAAAAAGGCAAGAGACAATGACTAATGACTTCTATTGGGTTTTCTGTCTAACCAGTAATCAAAAGGAGTGTGTATGGGTCAATGGAGGATTATATAAAGGAAGCAGGAGAAATTTTTACTTTGGATGGTGTGTTAAAACAAGAGACATATAGAAAGAGGTACAACAGCTTCAGTTCCTTTATTTGGTCCCAGTTCATTCATGATCACACAAGGCCTCATCCATATTGGCACTAGTGTCCTGTTTAAACCATTCTGGGCTCTACCAGCACACAGTCAGTCAATCAGTAGGACAAAGCTTTAGGTTCAAGAGACTCTTGGATTCATGTTTTTCCAACAACATGAATCCAAACAACTCAAATTATAAAACTACTACTAGAACCTTGATGTTGGACATTATGAACTCTCTGGTGTCTGCTCTTTATCCCTTCAGCTTTTAGTTGAATTGGTCAATGAAATAAAGCATGTTGACAGACAATAAAACACCAATACTGACAATCTATTTACGCATTACATACTGTACATATTACATTTGGACCAAATGGAGTCTTCTGACAGGTCATAACAATGTCGTGCAACAATTACAGATGCAAATATAGTTGTGAATATAGGGCAGTATACCAAATCTACAGTTGATCAAAACATATGAAATATGGAGTGTTTATTTGACTTCTTGTGCAATTTTGCCATTGGGTATACAAACAATACAGCTTGCTCAGTTCAAAAAGAGGCAGCATAAATTCGATTTAAGATAATTTCGTGTTCCCAAAATTAAATGATTCCCTAAAAAACAATCGTCCCTTTTGATAACGCATAATATTGAAAGTGTGAAAATGCCTGAAAAAAAATCAAAATGACATGCAGGGTGCTTTTTGAACCATCTGCATATTACTTATTTAAGGGTAAGTAAAACCCTGTTTTGGCAGAACTTCCCCCTAAAAGTTTTTACCACTGTGATCCGAGCAGACGTAACAGTCGTAAAGGTTTTAGAAAGAATGGACCCATTGGGTTCCATAGCAGCAAGTGCGAGGGGCGTTCAAAACCTGCGTCACACTCGCTCGAGCCAGGGTGCTCAGCCAATAGAAAACTACCACTCTGGAAAAGCATTATAAGCCGGAAGTAGCAGACTTTTTGTATTTTACAGAGAATATATCCCGTTTAGGAACTTCATATATTTTAGTAAAAAATATTAGAAATGTTCACCAACACTTCGTGAGACCCATCGGAACCATTTTCAACAGAAAGATTGATTTTGGGGTTTACTTACCCTTAAGGATTACCAAACATAACATTTAAGTAGTAATAATTGATAAAATACAAGAATATAAAATGGATTACATCCCTAACATCCTATTTAGACCAATTTAAGTAAAGGAGAAAATGACGAAAAACAAATGTAAGTGTAAATATGTCTAGTCAAGCAAGGACGGCTCGGAAGGGCGTATGATAGTAGGTCTGGTTGGAGCAGCAGGGGGTCTTCGACTGCAGAGAGAGAGAGAGAGAGAGAATGCAGATGAGTGATGGAGGTACAACTCTCCACTCGCAACACCAATCAGTCCTTAATGTCCTTCTTCACCTAATACACATTTTGCTTATATTATCTTATTATGTTGTTGTAAATAGTATTATTATACGTGTATTTTGATTCTAATTCCTTTCCTAAAACTGTTTGAAGCACTATTGAGGATGTGTGTTGTGTTTGGGGTTGTTGCATGCTGTATGTGTTCATGTGCCCACTCTCACCCTGGAATGACGGGGGGGATGCGGGCAGGTCTGGAGGGCAACCTCTGGGCAGAGCTGGGGTCTGCGGGGAGTCCGTAGGCCCCAGGGGGACCCGGTCTGGAAGGGATGGACGGGCCCCCGAACGCGGGGGATGGGTTGAGGGGGAGGGGAGGGCCCCCGGCGGCTGTCCCCCTTGCCAAGGGGGGCCGGATGGGTGGGGGGGCTGTGGTGACGGTCGTGCGAGACGTCGTGGGAGGACTGAGACAAGAGATGGAGATACCCAAGAGGTCACTACAGGTACTCTCGCTAATGTTGGCCAAACATTGGATAAGGAATTGGATACGGAACGTAATCTATGTTACAGACCTAATCCTATCACTGTTATAAATAGTTAGTATACATAAATAAACTTAAATAATATATAAATATTTATTCTGCCCTTTGTTGAAGATTGTGCACTATTTATTTTCTATGATGACTTGATGACCTCCATAGATACACAACCCCATTGCGGGACATGTTGTCACCTGCTGGTTATGGTTAGAATCAAGCACTTGTTTTTGGACCGTCCTGTCAGCTGTTGTTACCTGGTTTCTTTGGCCAGCCAGTCATTGTTCACTGGAGGCGGGAGGGGAGCAGAGATGGTGCTGGTGCTGATGTCTCCTATGATGACCAGGGCCTCCTTGAGGGCCTGGTACATCTTCAGCATCTCATCTCTCCTCTGGGCCTGCTCGGGAGACTCCTCCATCAGGCTGTTCTGGTCTTCATACAGGTAGGCCAGCAGCTCGGCGTGGATGAAGTTCTTAGCCTGGCGGAAGGCATAAGGAGTTATGTTGTAACCCCAATCGATTTTAGCTGGAATTCGAACACAGATTTAAAATAAAGTGTTTCAGGTTGAGAATTCTAGGAAAGAAGGGGGCGTGTTACGACCCACAGCAACTTTGTGATACTTTTTTAGTACCGTCGTTGTGAGGGAGCATTATAATGAGCCACACACCATGGCGTTATACTAAGTGTATTATACTAAGTATAATAAGTGTCCGCGAAGCTTAAAGGTCCAGTGTGTAGAATTGAGGGGCATCTAACGGAACGGAATATAACATTCATAAGTATGTTTTAATTAGTGTTTAGTCCCATAAAAATAAGAATCGTTGTGTTTTTGCTACCTTAGTTTGAGCCTTTTATATCTACGTGGGGAGCGGGTCCTCTTCCATGGAGGCCGCCATGTTCCACCGCCATGGTTCTACAGTAGCCCAGAACGGACAAACCGCTCTAGAGAGAACGCGTTTTTAAGAAATGCGTTTTCGGCTAAGAGTTGTAGGAAGGAGTGGGGCGTATTATCCCGATGGCTACGACCCATTTGTGATTATTTTTTAGTACCGTCGTTGTGTATGAGCGTTGTAACAGACGGAGCTCCACACATCCACATACACACCTTGGCGTTTTATTAAAAGTGTCCTAGAAGCTTAACCCTCTCTCAGACCTGGACATCAACCGCTGCACGGACAACATCCACACACACCGTGGCGTTATATATAAGAGTCCTAGAAGCTTAACCCTCTCTGGGACACGGACATCAACCACTGCACAGACGGTAAAATAGTGTAGCGAATGGCAGTTTGCGGGTGAGGGGTTTTATGATAAGTGGGTAGGTTTATCAACGTTCGTTTTTGAGGTACTTTCCCTGTTCGATAACTAAAAGTAGGCTTTCACTCTTTCGGATAAAGTTGGTATCCAAAAAGAAACAACTGCACAAAGTCATGTTATCAAAAGCAACATATTAACGTACTGCAGTGCAAGTAAACATTGGCTTGTAGCCAATTGACTGCAATCGACATGAATCATCAAAACATATAACAGATAGCAATACTTATAGGGCTATGAATGCAGTTTACCACTATGGATGCAATAAGAGGACTATGTGTGAGAAACGTAGAAGGATGTTACCTCCGCCATGTCCTGCAACATGAACAGTGTCAATGGTGACTCCGAGAAACATATGAGTGTGATTGGTTAAACTGATTCATTCACAGGCTAAAAAGCCATGAAAAATCGACCTTGGTGCGTTAAAATGAATGTCCCTTTTTCGCAAAATGGAAATTGTGGAGTATGTGTACAGTCCCTGTTGTAGAGTGGGATACTTACACCTGACCACTAGGGGCAGTAGTGCCATTGCTGTGTACAATAACCTACCACTAGCTATCCTGAGCTAGCCAGTTGATGTATAGTCGCTATGCGGGGGAGCCACATTTTCGGGTTGTCAATAAATAAGTAAAGAGTAACGTCTGTGTCAGTCTAGTTAATGTTAGTATACCCAATATACTAGTCCCATTCAGGTCCATGATTTGTTATTATTTTATTGACGTGGGAAAAAAACGCAATGAACAATCGCGTTCAATGTTAAATAACCTTTACCTGTAAGCTATGACCTATGGTTTTACATTTTAATTTACATGCTGTATAAATAACTAAATACAATTCAGAAATCTATCAAAGAACCTCATCACTTGACACTTGGCTCCTTGATGCTGTCGTAAACAATTGCATTATTTTGGTAAGTACCTAAGGGCACCTTACACAATACAGGCCAGTAAAGGCCACCGTAGTCGCTGGAACGGGAGGGATGAGGGGCGGGATTCAGTTTGTTGCAATCTGCAACCTCACCGCTAGTGGCCACCTCAATTTTACACACTGGACCTTTAACCCTCAGTCGTCCGCGGACATCAAAATAAACCGCTGCTCAGACGGAGCTCCACATATCCACACACAATGTAGCGTTTTACTTTAGGTGTCCGGGAAGCCTGACCCTCTCTGTACACGATCATCCAAATCAACGGCTGTACAGAACGAGCTCCACACATCCGCACATCCACACACACCGTGGCGTTATACTGCAGCGTCCGAGAAGCTTTACCATCTCTCGGACGTCACAGTCAACAGCTACTAAGACAGAGCTCTACATGTCCACACACATCTCACCTCCTGTGTCCCTTGGTGTGACGTTGAAGTTTACACCAAGTATACTAACTTCGACTTCACAAAAAGACAGTTACCTGCATTTGAAGCAGAGGATTCTATACCTGTTTTATCTAAAACGCGGTCTTATTTTAGGAACAGTGACAAAATGGCATAGATTACTATGTTCACAATCATAAGACCTATTACCACGTTTAAAGAAAAAAAACGGTTTTGTGTTCACTGGCTCTTTAAGTGAACCTTCTGTTTCAGCTCGATTTCGAACACTATGAGATAAAAAATAAAGCGTTTTGGGCTGAGAGTTCTAGGAAAGAGGGGTGGTGTTATCCCCATGGTTACGACCCACGGCAACTTTGTGACACACTTTAAGCTAGTACCGTCATTGGGTATGAGGTTACAATGAGCGCGATGTTGTATATGAAATGCGGCACACACCGTGGCGTTATACTATAAGTGTCCGGGAAGCTTAACCCTCTCTCCGAGGGGGCCATCAACATCAGCCACTGCCCAGACGGAGCTCCACACACTCTGCGTTACTGATTGATAATTATCTGGAAGCAAGACACGGCAACGGCCTCATAACTAGGAAGCAGCCATAGTGAAAGACCTACGCTGTTAATCATCAGGTGCATGATGGTTTTGGGCATGAAGTCCCGGATGGACTTGTTGACGATGCCGATGTAGGAGTCCACCAGGTTTCGGATGGTCTCCACCTGTCTCTCCAGCTGGGGGTCCATGGACACACTGTCCCCAGAGGTCATTGTCTCATCGCCGTCGCCCTGGCAAGTCAAAGGTCAAACACTTTAGCTTACACATTAACTGCAGCCGCTCAGGAATAGGTTATGTATTATAACCAGGGGTGGAGGAAAAATGTGAGTATCAGGATTCTTTGCCTCCGCAATATTTGTATCTCAGGTTGACTCAAGAATCGATTCGAATCACCTATGTTCTGTTCTGCTCATCCACTTTCACATAAAAAATAACAGTGACACTGACAGACCTGTAGAACCGAACCCCAATGTTTAACCCATACGTTAAACCACACAAAAGATAAAATGGCACATCAGAAACTTATATTATAATATTCTGTCGCAATTTTTACACAATCACAATATTTACAGAATGGCATTACTAGCGTATCAGCACTCAAAAATCTTTGTAATATTGTATCGTGAGTTCCCTGCTGATTCCTATCTGTAATTATATCCTACCCACTCATTGGGTGTGAATAAACCGCGTGAACTCTGTAAATGTAGGGAGCACCTGGCTTTTCTCAGGGTGCACCCCAGCTCGGAGGAGGGAGGCCTTCCAGCTGTCCACATCCTCCTGGGTGTCACAGCCCAGCTCGATCTGACGGAGGTCTTTATACACGTTCCTGTAGCAACACACACACACACACACAGACACACACAAGCAAGCACACGCAAACACAGATACACGCACGCAGGCACGCACATGCATGCACACAATTTGAACCAATCAATCCATTGGTTCACATTGTGTGCATGCGTGTGCGTGGCTGCATGCGTGTGTATGTGTCTGTGTTTGCGTGTGCTTGCTTGTGAATGTGAACCAATGGATTGTATACAATTGTATGCATCACGTATTAACACACACACACAAACACATACCTCTGCTCAGTGTTGAAGATGGCGAACACGTGTTTGCTGGACATGAAGCCCTTCTCCACATCCCTTAGATTCAGATTGTCAAGAGGCA